>CAUYRH010140789.1:0-30747 GCA_963574655.1 Perodicticus potto
AACCTCCAATTCCTGGGCTCAAGCGAGTCTCTTGCCTCCGCCTCCCAAGTAGCTGGGACTACAGGCGCCCGCCACAACGCCCGGCCATTTTTTGGTTGCAGCCATCATTGTTGTTTGGCGGGCCCGGGCTGGATTTGAACCGGCCAGCTCAGGTGTACGTGGCTGGCACCTTAGCCCGTTGAGCCACAGGCGCCGAGCCCAGTTGTTCATTCTTTACAACCTTACTGCATTATTTTTGTTGAGTTATACGAAAACAGGTGATTTGGAGAACTGGACACTGTGTAGCTTACCATTGCATTGGCCTCCACTGACTGAATCTGACTACCATGAAGAAATCAATCCAACATTCGGCCACACAATTAAGATGGCAAAATGGCAATGACCAGACATTCTTTAAGTTTATAGTCACAGACATAATCCACATAATCCAACATCTGACAATTAAGTTTGCAAACTCACCCTAGAAAAAGTGCTATCTACCTCATCGTTGAATATAAGTATGGTCACCTTTGAAGTCCTCCCCTTGGGAGGCAATGCACTGATGCCAGTGCCCAGTCCACCCTTCAGAACAATTTTTCAGGAATGATCATGAGAGCTGTCATCATGTGGCACACTAAACCATGCAACAACAATAAAGAACACCACTCAACAATGCACCACCACGGCTCGGCACCTGTGGCTCAGTGGGCTAAGGCGCCAGCCATGTATACCTGATCTGGTGGGTTTGAATCCAGCCCGGGCCGCCAAACAACAATGACGGCTGCAACCAAAAAATGGCCGGGCGTTGTGGCAGGCGCCTGTAGTCCCAGCTACTTGGGAGGCGGAGGCAGGAGACTTGCTTGAGCCCAGGGAATTGGAGGTTGCTGTGAGCTGTGATGCCACAGCACTCTACCCAGGGGGACAGCTTGAGGCTCTGTCTCAAAAAAACAAAACAAAACAAAACAATGCACCACCACACGTCAACACGAACATACGTGAGACCCTGATCTAAAGGTCGTGAAACCTTCCCGAGTTGTTTGTATAGTGCTGCCGATGTAAGCACGTGGTGGCAAATTCTCGAACTTAATAGTCAGAACTCGCATAAGGACAGCTTTGAAGTCATTCCAGAAAAAGTTCCGAAATTGCTTTGAAGGATGGACTAGGTGCTGGTGTCAGGGCATGGCTTCCCCAGGGGAGGACTTCGAAGGTGACCATAGTGACATTCAGCAGAGAGGTATTAGCCCTTTTTCTAGGATGAGTTTGTGAACTTAACTGTTAGACCCCATATAGAAAAAACACATTACATTATTGTCTTTTTAATTTGAGAAACTTCTGCATGTAATAATAACATACATATTTACAAACATAACATCAGGTGATTTCAGAGTAGAAGGCTGTAGCTAGTTAGTCTCTTGGAGAAAGGCATGTTAGACAAAGAAAATAGAAAAAGCCTTACTTTGTCAGTCGGTTCATAAAATGTAAATTCCTTTTCAATTACGTGGATATCAAAAAGAATTTTTTAGTGAATGACCTATTGTATTTCTCTGTGAGATGTTTTTATATGGCTACCATATTACAAATTTAATATTCAGTAACTAAAGGATACAACCAAAAAAGAGAAATTAAGAAAAATATTCTAGATCATAAACATGGTCAGAAATAATTTGAAAGTAATTTAAGGGTAAGTTTATCTGTTAAGTCTTTAGAGTTGGTATATTTGCAATAACATTTTTCTTTAAATAATGTTTACTAAATTGAGTGGGTCCATATTTCCTATGAACCAGGAACTTCTATACTCTAGCTACAACTAAAAATTCCAGTTTTCTCCAACATAGAATTTCATGCAAACAAAAAAAAAGTGAGAGAAGTAGTTTCTAACTGAAGTAGTCAGCTAATGGCTTAATTCATTAACAATGGAGCAGTGGTTTCAACTGTGGCTCCACATTAGCATCCCTGGAAGCCTGGGCTATATCACAGGGCAATTACATCAGCTTCTCTGTGGGATTGGTGGAACCCAGGCATCATCAGGGTTAAAGAAGTTTCTCAGGGTTAAAGCAGTTTCCCAATGTGCAGCTAAGCTTGCACAGCACTGAATTACAGGCAGTGGAACTGCTTATTAAAATAGCCAGCTAAAAAGAGGAAAATCCATTCAAGCATGTGGGTGTTTGGCATTATGTACAAAAGAGGAAACATACAGTGCAGTGATTATGAGCAATAATCTGAAGGAGACCTCCTGAATTTAATCTTGATTCTCCTACTTGGTCTGAGAAAGTCACAAAATCTCTTGTTTCACAGTCTCCTCATTAACAAACAAGTCCCTCGTGTTTATTGGATGACTGAGAGACTTACCTATAAAATGTTTGGAAGAGTATTTGGAACAGTCCTCATGATATAGCTTGAAATTATATGCTTATGTGATGGACAAATGCATTTTTAATCATCTTAATGATGGTCAGCTCACATAATGGTTTTACCACTTAGTTAGATTCTGTTGCAAAGCAGCCAAATTGCACGGGTAGACAAACCATTTACCAGTTGTCTGTATCCTCTGTATTTGTGTAAATTAGTAAAAATCATTCAATAAGAGAATAACACTGAAAGAATAACTGAGCTAATAGGGATCCAAACATTATAGCAACTGATATCTGCTAAAGTATTTTGTTTAGAAAGGCAAGATGTTTAATCATTCTGAAAAATGATGTCCCAGATGAATTGATGATCTCAATGGGGAGCTCACTGACTTTGAAGTTAGTTTGAAGAGAGGTGGATTGTAGGGGAAAAGGTTAGATATTCTGTGCAAGACAATGGGATTAGAGAACAGATAACATTGGAAATTACACCTCAAAAAATGTTTTATATCCCAAATTTTAAAGTAGAGTGTATTCTCTAAGGTTTAGATATGTAAGAAAGTAATCTCTAGATAAATTATGTTTCATTTTATACCATCCAAAACTTTAATTTAACTATTTTATTATAGTCATCTTACAAGGTTGATTGAGGGTTCCAATCAAAAATCTGAGTGAGATTCAAAATGCTCCAATGAGCATTCCCTCTGAGCATCATGTTGAAACTCAAAAAGTTTTAGATTTTGGGCCATGTGCAGTGGCTCACGCCCGGAATCCCAGCACTCTAGGAGGCCGAGGTGGGTGGATCACTTGAGCTCAGGAGTTTGAGACCAGCCTGAGCTACAGCAAGCCTCCATCTCTAAAAATAGCAGAGTGTTGTGGCAGATGCCTGTAGTCCCAGCTACTTGGGAGGCTGAGGCAATAAGATCACTTGAGCCCAAGAGTTTGAGGTTGCTGTGAGCTATGACACCGTATTTCTCTACTGAGGATGATAAAGTACTACTCTGTCTCAAAAAAAAAAAAAAAGTATTAGATTTTAGAGCATTGCAGATTTTGGATGCTCAACCAATAGAACGCAAATATTCTAAAGTCTAAAAAATTTGAAATCTGAAATACATTTC
This sequence comes from Perodicticus potto, assembly GCA_963574655.1. NCBI lineage: Eukaryota > Metazoa > Chordata > Mammalia > Primates > Lorisidae > Perodicticus > Perodicticus potto. Next base: position 3,446 of record CAUYRH010140789.1, read on the forward strand.
AGATGAGGTATTCTCAACCTGTATTATACTTAGGAAATAATTGAATAATAGTTCACTGAGCTCTTGCTTCTTGGGAGACACTATGCTATTTAAATCAGTCAGTCCTCACACTATCCCTTTAAGGTAAAATAGAGTATGCTCACTTTACAGACTTGGAAACAGGCAGAGAAAAGTAATACATTTTGTCGTAGAGCCAGTAAGTGGAAGAACTGTAACTTAAACTCAAACTATCTACCATCAGAACCCAAGTGCTTTTTATTTTTGAGACAGAGTCTCACTATATCGCCCTCAGCAGAGGGCTGTGGGGTCACAATTCACAGCAACCTCAAACTCTTGGGCTTAAGCGACTCATGATATAGCTTGAAATTATATTAGCTTCTCTGTGGGATAGGTGGACCCCAGGCACCCGCCACAACCCCAGCTATTTTTTATTGCAGTTGTCATAGTTGTTTAGCTGGCCCTGGGCTGGGTTTGAACCTGCCAGCCTTGGTGTATGTGGCTGGTGCTGTAACCACTGTGCTACAGGTGCTGAGCCAAGAACCCAAGTTCTTAACCACTATAACATATCCAAGTAAAAATTGGAGAAAATGATTTTTTGTTTTTTAAGAAAATTTAAATATACCTGTGTGGCCCATTCCTTCTTTTGGTCCAGTTGCAACAAAGTTTCTCTGATTATTTTCTTTCTAGTATCTTCCAGAGTGGTTTTATAGTGTTCTTTAAAAAGAAAATTAGAAGCCTTAACAAGGCTGATCATAGGTAAAACCATGATGTTACAAAATTTGATCTTTCATCATCACCTCTCCTTTCCACACATTTTGTCTGAATTTTCAAGGCGCATTTTTACTGAAGAATCTATTTCCTCTAATTAGAAGAAATGTTTTAATAATTCACTAACACCTTAATGTGAATTAGTTTAAGATCTCTCTCCCAAGAATGTTTGTATTTTCATAAGACTGTTGCTCCAAGGGGGAATTTCAAACACTTCACTATCTGTGTAGCAGTCTATTCTTCTATCATACAACTTAGGATTCTGCAACAGAAATATAAAGATTTTATTATCTGCTTGAGTAGCACCCTACACATCTAACTCCATTTAACTAGATTTCCACTATTTTTAGCATGTGTTTCATAGAACAGGAAAGGCAGAATGAGGAGAGAAGGGTGAGGAGAGAGTAAGGGGGCTGGGAAAGTCAGGAGAACTGGTCCTAAGTTAGGGTCACAGCAAGAAAAGAAGGTAGTGATGAAGTGCAAGATTCTCAGTCTTATCCAGATTCCCATGTGTTCCCTTTCCTTTCCCCTCCTCCTTCCCCTCCCCTTCCCCTTTCCCTTCCCTTCCCTTTCGCTTCCTCTCCCCTTCTTCTCCCCTCCCCCTCCCCTTCTCTTCCCCTTTTCTTCCCCTCCCCCTTTTCCTTCGTCCTCCCCATTCCCTTCCATTCCCCTCCCCCCTCTTCTTCCCCCATTTCCTCTTCCCCCTTCCCTTCCCTTAGGGTAAGGACTCACTCTGTCATGAAGGCTAGAGTGGAATGGCAACCTTATAGTTCACTGCAACCTCCAACTCCTAAGCTTAAGCAGTCCTCCTGCCTCAGCCGCCCAAGTAGGTGAAACTATAGGCACATTCCATACCCAGGTAATTTTTTATTTTTTGTAGAGATTGAGTCTTGCTCTTGCTCATTCTGGTCTCAACCCTTGGTTTCAAGTGATCCTCCTATCTCAGCCTTCCAGGGAACTAGGATTACAGGTGTGAGACACCTTACCAGGCCTCTCTCCAGTTTTTCTAATGTTCATCAAATGTCATAACTGAGAGAGCAAAGAATATAAAATTTTAGGCCTTGAAAAACATTAGAGATCATATAATCAATACCCCCTTTTAAGGAAAATGAAGCACTGTGATAGCTTGGCCTCTTTGGAGAGTGGAGAGAAATAAAACTGGATAAACAAGTCCAGTTCACTTATTCCTTTTTTCAACAAATAATTATCAAGTTGTTTGTATATGTCAGACACCATTGAAAACAGTGGGAATATTGCTGTAAGACAGACAAAACCCTGTGATATGTACATTCTAATGGGTAATCTAGACCACAAACCAGTAAACAGGTAAAGACTAACTAATATTTCAGGCGGTGATGTAAGTGAGGAAGAAAACCTAAAATTTTCTATTTTAGATACGGTGAGCAGAGAAAGCTGCTTTGAAGAGGTGACGTTTTAGAGAGATGAAAGAAAGGTAGTCAACAATGTGAAATGGAAGGAAACCGTGCTACTCCCAACCAGATAATCAGTGAATAGTCAAGGTTAGTTGTGTCTTATTATAACATCTATGTTACATGTCCCCATTAGTTGTGCTTTATTTATAACATATGCAGAACAATTATTTGGAAATCAGAAAGTATTCTCCCATATAAATGTTGCTGAAAATCATGGTTGATAGATTTCTAGGCAGGTCCACAGAGACCCATTGAACTTTTCTGCGATCAAACAATGGCATTGCATTAACAGTGCCGTAGGACCGCTCTTCCATTTAGAACATTGTCTCACAGGGAAAATTTTCTTCATACAAGGCAGCCAAAGCAGAACTTTCAGAGATCTTTCACTATAGGAAAGGAACTCTGTAGGCCTGGCCTTTCAATAGACCGGCAATGAAAGTGAGGTGGCCACTGCTGGGGCAGAGGGGCAGAGAGCGAGGTGAGAGTTACCAAGCTGCATCTGTACTTTGTATGGGCGTAAACTTTTCCCCTGGCAGATGAAAAATCTGAGAGCAGAAAGTCAAAACTTCCCTTCCGCATTTTCTATTACCTTATCCCTGGGACACAACAGATATTGAAGAATATTTCTGAAGAAAATTAAATTTGGCAAACTGTTAAGTCTTTGCTGGACCGTGACCTGCGGCTCCAGCTTCAGTGTAGCAGAGCAAGCAGAGCAAGCAGCCAATGTTGGCTCTTCAGGGGCAACTATAATGGGGAGGAGAAGGGAGAATATAAGAAGAAAGGGATTCTCCCAAGTCATGGAGTAGACAGAACAGGGGGTCAGGAGAGGGCAGTTTCTGCCCCTAATAGAGTTGGACAAGAGCATCAGAGGCAGCGATCATAAACAAGAAGTCAACAGCTTTTGAGAGCTAGTCTCTCTTGACATCTGGAGAATAAAAAACAGAAGTTTTATTATTGTAACCTACGTATTCTCATCTATATAACTTGTGTTTTTCTTACTTTCATTCGAAGTAATCCCTTGAATATTTTAATCATTCCAATCTCATTTCTTATGTTATTTCTTTTTCAGTTTCAACCTAGTGTCCTAGCCCATCAGGTTAATGTCAGTTATTTATTTGAAATGTCTACCCGACAAAACACAACAATCAGAAAGTTGCAGTGGATCAGGAGTTTATCTATAATGGATTTTACATTCTTAGCATCTGAAAGAAACCACAAAATCTGGACTTGGGAAACATTAAATATTAATTCTTTGCTGTAAATCATAAAAAATAGATTGCCAAATATGCTCTAAAATTGCAGCTCTCTTGATTGCCATATTAATGCTGAAAGAGCAATATTAACATTCGACTCTTCCAAATTTCATAAAAAATTCTATGGACTTTTTTTTCTTTAAAGCTGAGTGGCCAGCACAAGGGTTAATGTGCAAATCTCACTGTTATCCTTTGTGATTCAGAGGAAGCTTCTAGAAACAACTGTTAACCATTCATTTGTGAATATAGCAAAAAAAAGTAGGGGCATATAAAAATTTGAGAAGTGGGAGCTTGGGAAATTATGGCTTCGTGCAGTAAGACTCCTTTCTCCTCAGATGCCCAGTCCGACGTGGTCACTTCTCAGAAGCTGATCCAAACCACATTGGCCCAAGCCTGTTTGCATGGCTCTGCCTTCCTGCTGTGTCTGGCTCTGCTTCCTGTACTCCTCCCAGCCGGCTGGGAGTCTTGTTATCCACCCTTCTCCCATTTCTGGGTGTCACACATCCTCTCCTGGGGTGGAGGTCTCCTTTCAGCTCCCTCTAGAGCAGTGGTTCTCAACCTTCCTAACGCCGTGGCCCTTTAATACAGTTCCTGTGGGTTGCCACCCACAGATTGAGAACCGCTGCTCTAGAGAAAACTGAGCAGGAGCTGTGGAAATAATGCCCAGGTTGCAATCTCTTCAAAGCCATCCCTAACTCACTGAATCACAGAGCTGGGAGGACTATTTGAAGAATATAGATTTGGGCTCTAACACACCTGGGTTCAAATCTCTGTTCTACTACTTATCAACTTTGTGGGTTTGGTTAAGGCAGTTAACTTCTCTGGGCCTCTGTTTTCTTATCTTTAAACTGAGCATAAATATATCTAACTCAAAGGAACTTATAAGGATTAGATGACCTCAGACATGGAAAAGCAGATGCTGAAAATGTGACTTCTCTTGGCAATCACCTAAGGACTCTCATTTTATAGACAAAGAAATTAACATTCAAAGAAGTAATGCTACTTTTTTGTGAGTAGATTTCTGAAACTCAATTCTTTTACCTTGCTGTTAATGTAAAAACAACTTTTAAGAATCCCTAACCTGGGGGCGGCACCTGTGGCTCAGTGAGTAGGGCGCCAGCCCCATATACCCAGGGTGGCAGGTTCAAACCCGGCCCCAGCTGAACTGCAAAACAAAAAAATAGCCGGGCATTGTGGTGGGTGCCTGTGGTCCCAGGTACTCGGGAGGCTGAGGCAAGAGAATCGTCTAAGCCCATGAGCTGGAGGTTGCTGTGAGCTGTGTGATGCCACGGCACTCTACCGAGGGCGATAAAGTGAGACTCTGTCTCTACAAAAAAGAAAAAAAAAAAATCCCTATCCTGGCTTGGCACCTGTAGCTCAGTGCTTAGGGCGCCAGCACCATGCACTGGGGCCGGTGGGTTTGAACCCAGCCTGAGCCTGCTAAACAACAAAACAATAGCTGGGCGTTATGGCAGGTGCCTGTAGTCCCAAATACTCAGAGGCTGAGGCATGAGAATTGCTTGAGCCCAAGAGTTTGAGGTTGCTGTGAGGTGTGATGCCACGGTACTCTACCAAGAACAACAAAGTGAGACTCTGTCTCAAAAAAATAAATAAATAAATAAATAAATAAAGAATCCCTATCCTGTACTACTGGTGAAAGATAAAAGTAATTTTTTTCTGTGATTGTAATTATCTAGTGACTTATAATGACCTCAAACTTTCCTTACCCTGGGCCTAATCTAAGGTCCTCTTTCCTTTTATTTTTATTTATTTATTTATTTATTTATTTATTTATTTATTTATTGAGACAGAGTCTCACTATGTGGCCCTCAGTAGAGTGCTGTGGCACCACAGATCACAGCAACCTCAAGCGCTTGGGCTCACGATTCTCTTGCCTCAGCCTCCAGAGTAGTTGGGCCTACAGGCACCTGCCGCAACGCCCGGCTTTTTTTGTTTGTTTGTTTGTTTAGCAGGCCCAGCCGGGTTCCACCCCACCAGCCCCAGTGCATGTGGCCGACGCCCTGACCACTGAGTTAGGGCGCCAAGCCAGGTCCTCTTTCCTTTCATTGAAGAACAATAGCGTTGGTCCGGATGTATCAGTGAGCGCTTCCTGTAATCAATATCCCGACACTTCCTTCTAATTACACTTCAGGGGAGGAGGCCTCGCGCTGTCTCCTCCTGCCTCCAGGGCTTAGGGGCGGCTGCTGGGGACCAAAGAACGGTTGGTGCAGGGGCTGACCAGTGACCCAAGAGGAGGCCCCGGCAAAGATCTTTAATCTTAATCTTTGATTAGGTAGATGAAGACACCAGTTCTTTAAAGAACCTGGCCTGGAGAACACGGCAAGAACTGGTCTGCGGGAAGCAAGAAAAGAATGGTGACAAGCACACCGAGCAAGGCGAGGGGCCGGGAGAGGGACAGTCACAGACTGGGAGATGCATGGAGGGAGGAGCCGTCCTGAGAGCCACCCCCGACGTGATGCTTTCTGACTCCGTCTCCAGTGCTCCCATCACCCATTATATGTCATGTACAAGCACGGCCTTCTCTGGGAGGCCAAACAACTTCATTTTTGTCACTTCCCTTTACAATTCATACTGCGAAACTAGCGACTTCCACTCAACAAAATATATGGCAAATCCTATGACTTTCTGGTTCCTCAGTGGTAATAAAAGGTCCTTCAGTAAGTAATTAATATGTCCCATCTACTGCAGTTCTTGGGGGGGCCTAACCTACCCATACAAAACGCGTCCCCCTCATCCTCCTCCCCTCCTGAGACAAAGGGCACAAAGGGCCTAGTTAACCCGCCCCTGAAGTTCAGCTGAAGGACACTGACTCCCCAAAGCTCTCTGGGCAAGCTAGGGAATTTGCCCACCCTCTATGGCCCCATCTAAAGGGGAGGGTCTCTAACTGCTCCCAGGGTGCACACGCCATCTTAGCACTGCCCAGGTGGGTGGCTTTTCCCTTCCTATAAACCTGACCTAAACTTCTCTGTTCCCACGTGATCTCATCTCTGGGCCCCGCTGCTTGCACATTTCAGCAATAATTAATTAACACTTTTAAACTTCATTCAAAGTTATGGCTATTCATTCCTAACTTAGGCCTGCTGCTATTTCTTCTGCCTGGAGCGTCCATGCCTCTTCTCAGGGCTGCAGGGAGCAGGGGAGCATGGAAGAAGGCAAGAAAGTGTTCATGGACTGACCCCGTCCACTCAAGCTCATGTCCACTTTCTGCTCCTAGCCGGCATTTAAGTTGACTCTTTCACAGGGGTGCTTTTGTAGCTTCTTCCAAGGACCACCTTCCCCATTTCAAGTGATATTTGACCTGCATTCCCTTGATGCTGCAGATATACTGTCCTTGGGGATTGGGGACGTTCCTGTTGGCCTCTTGCTCTCTATTCTGCACCCCCACTAACATGCACACACAGTCTCCCTATTGTTCTGTGGGAGCTGCCATGCCTGCAGCTCCTCGTTGGGCCTCTGAGGCAAGATGAAACAAGACTGCCCCTCTTCCACTCTGCACCCTGACAGCCTGGGGTGCAGGCCTGGCTCCCGGAGCTGTCACTCGTCTGTGCTCTGCTGTCAGCCGGGACTGATATGTGGTGCTGACTCCCCACTGCCCCAGCTGAGAAATTTACATAAAAGTTGGTCCAGAAGCAGAGTGCCTAACAGGCCTCTGGCAGGGGATAAAAAACCACTCTGCAGGAGCCACTCCACAACACAGGGGCCCATCTCCAGATGGGCTCTGGACTGTCACACCCACAGGCTTTGGGGCCAGATTTCCCCCACTTATTCTATCCTAGGACTTTTCCGTCTTTGGCTTGCTAATGTTCTTGTAAGCAACTACACTTGCCTCAGCAACAAGCCTCCTCTGTCCAGCTCTAGTCCTGGGAAGCTTCCTTACTCCTAATGCCATCTGGTTCATGTCCTCTCCACTTATCATGTTTGTTCTCTAGTTTTATCTGATTACGACTTAATTCACTTGGGCCTTTCTCTGTAATACTTCGGTTATCTAGCCTGGCTAAATGGCTTTAACTTGCCTCAGGTGAATTCCCTTGTTACTATAACCTGGCCATAGGGCCCTTCTATTTCTGTAGAATGGCTCCAAGCCCAGGTGTGGATATATACAGGCCAGGCCTCACCCACTGAGTGAAGCTGCTGCCTTTTTTTTTTTTTTTGAAGCTTCTTTCTTAATGTTTGTAGGTGACAGGGTCTCTCCCCATCCTGCATCCCTGTACTTCTTACTCTCAGTTTCATAGCTGGTTCTGGGATCATTCTTCTACTTCTTCCCGTCACTTTTACAGTTGCTTGGGCTAACAGCAGAGAGTAATGAATGATTCAGGGAGTAATTGCTTTTTTCTTCCACCAATGTATACCCTATAAAGATTATTTTATTGAACTTGAACTATCTTCGTTGCAACTGACCTGACATTTTCTCTGCATTCTCTTTAACTGTACTGATGTCATTTTGTAAGGAGGTAATGAGTTTAGCATGTTGTATACTCCCTACATTCTTGTACTCTTCCCAATATTCCTTCTCGCTGAGTTTCTCAAGAAATAGCTTCTCAGCATTGTTAATTTGAACACGCATATCTGTAGGAAACAAAATTAAGACATCATGTCGTTTCTATTATCCTTGTAACCATTATATATTGCAATCTGGGATTATAAAGTTAAGATCTGATATTAAAATATTGCTAATTCAAAAATACTATTTCATATCTATAATTTAGGGAAATCCAAACTAGTCAAACTATTGTTTATCCATTCCTCATGATTCCAAATCTAAATAAAATTAAACTGTCAGTTATAAAGTAGATGTGTGGTTTGATTGAAAGATATAATCGACAGTTAACCCTACGAAGCCAAGAGTTTAAATTACTCCTGTGATAACTTACTAAGGGTCCTTTTTTGTATGACATACTATACTATACATGTGTATTCTTTATTAGTAAATTGACATTTTTCTGGCCATTATACCTCTGGGCAAAAGTGATTTCGACTTGTGTCCTTCCCAGGTCCTTGGCACCCAATTTTGTAAGTAACTTGTTTGATTCAGTCATCTGAAGTTCATTTATTTGGCTCCCCTTGTGTGAAATGATAACATTATGATAGTTACAATAATATGTCTTCTCCCACCCTCCACTTAGTAAAATATCAGAGAGAAAGACAAGTTCCCCAGTTAAATATGTGCAAATACTGAGCTGTCTCAAGCATATAAACTTTGTCTACCCTGGTTCACTTGCTAAATGTGATATTCTTCTATTCAAATTCTAGGCTTGAGTATCACGTTGCTGGATATTTTGGAAATGAAGCATTTCAAAGAGCCAAATATGATGCACTTAATGACTTTTGGCTCGCTACCATACATTACTTTGTTTGAGAGCTCCTTGAGGGTAAGGCCATATCTTATTCATCTCTGCAAATCCAGCACTTAGCAGAGAGCCTGGCAGTTAGTGTTCAATAAATGTCTATTGAATGACTGAAGCATTCTGATCAGGCCAGAGGGATGCGCTGCAGTCCAAGGCTGCAGAGGGACTAGGGACATATCTTCTTCCAAATGTACATGATACGTATTTTTAATTCTCTTAACAAAGTGTGCTTGTTATTTTCATTAGATAATTATTAACACTACTATAACCCAGTTATGCCGCTACCCTTTCACTTGGGCAGATTACTACTCAGCCTGGGCCACATTCAGTCTTTGAGGGGAGGGTTGGTAGAAGTCCTGGAAGGTTTTAAAAGAGAGATGAAATTTTCTTAGAACCCCTTTCCCTTCCTTTTTTAGTCTCAATCTTTCTTTGTCTCTCTCTCTCTCCCCCTATACACAACACACACACACACACACACACACACACACACACACACACCAGACTTAAAAATCTAAGCTGAGGCTCCGTGCCTATAGCTCAGCAGCTAGGGTGCCAGCCACATACACCAGAGCTGGCTGGTTCAAATCCAGCCCTGGCATGCCAAATAACATTGACAATTACAACCAAAAAAGAATAGTCAGGCATTGTGGTGGGCACCTGTAGTCCCATCTACTTGGGAGGGTGAGGCAAGAGAATCGCTTAAGCCCAAGAGTTTGAGGTTGCTGTGAGCTGTGACCCTACAGCACTCTACAGAGGGCAACATAGTGAGACTCCATCTCAAAAATATATCTATATGTAAGCTGAGATCTGACGGCGTATGAGGCCTCAGGTCCAGGTCAGCAGCACCCTGTCCTTCCTGTGATTTGGTTACATGAAGAAGTTAACATCTCCTTTATGCTTAGGCTAGTTTGAGCTGGATTTTTATCCTTACAACTGAAAGAGGCCTAACTAAACACTGGAAGAAAAGGTTTATAGCAGTATTTCTCAAACCTTAATGTGCATAGGAATCACCTGAGATCTTGTCAAAATGCTGATTCTGATTCAATAGGCCTGATGATGGCCCAAGAGTCTGATTGTCACAAGCTCCCGGGAGAGACATCTGCTACTGCTTCAGACCAAAATGAGTTGCAGGACTAGCTGGTACAGAACAAAACTACCTCAGAAATTCTTTGAAGACCCTTCTGTTCTCCCACTTCTCCTTTCTTCCTTGGTGTCCATGGGCTTCTTTCTTCCTTGCATGACCACGCATGCCCAGCCCTCTGCTACTGCGCTCCACTTGGCCTCAGTCTCGCTCAACACACACAGCCCTGTACTCAGCCCAAACCATAAACAGGTGACCTTAACTAATGGGGCCCATTCCATTAGAAGGCATTTAGCCACGTGAGCATCCTTCGGAGGTCTCACTCCCATCTCTAGGTACTCATTAAAGTGTTTCTTCTAACATAAGCAGGACTTTCTCAGAAACAAGTCCTGAAAAACACACTATTTACCACCTCGTGACATCAGTATTGACCATGAAGAGATTTGGGTAGGAGGAGGTTTATGGGAACAGCTTTAGAGACCTCTAAAAATGAAGCTTGTCTATTGATGTTTGGGCTTGGACACTATTCACTAGAAACAACAAATATTTATTGAGAGGGACGCCTGCTTTGTGCAAAGAGCTTGGTTAAGCGGGCACTCTGAAATACTTGAAGAAATCCAGGAGAATCTAGTCCCTCATTTTGCCTCCTCGCTTCTGACACTGATTATTTATTTTACAGTTTTTGGCCGGGGCTGGGTTTGAATCCGCCACCTCAGGTATATGGGGCCGGTGCCCTCCTTCTCTAGTCATAGGCACCGTCCAAAAAAAAAAGAAAAACTCACTGACACGGATTTTTGATAGTGCTCAAGTCTCTTCCCCATGTTTTCCAGCTTCCTAGCAGGGATGGTATTTATAGAGGTTCTAGCAAAAGTACCTTTGTAAATCTTAGCAGCAGGTTTAAGATGAAGAGATAGGAATAAAACACGCATGTGTCAAAACTGCACAAAACTCACCTGAGTGTTTGATTTGCATCGTATGATTTCCTGAATTCACCAGAGTATGTCCTGGGCCTTTCATCACCCACTCCTGGCATCATTTTTATCCGCATCCTCAAAATGTCCCCTTTCCCAATTCTAATCCCCACTTTCCCCATCTAAATGGGGTGCTTAGCCCCCTTAGAGATATTGGAGGGAAATGTCTCATTGTTATATTCACCTTATCATTCTAAAATCTAAACTGAGGTTGAAGCCGTTGAAGCCGTGAAAAAATATAATTTCACAAAAGAAAGAACACAGCCTCCGCTGTGAGGGGAAGCTCCGGGCGGCACACGACAGCAATTTCACGTCTTTGTTTTGCTCACATCCTGCTCCTCCTCCGCCCCTGGCTTCATTACCTCTACCCACTTTGGTATTTCCCTCTCTCATCAATTTACCTACACGAGTCTGTGGTGGCAAAGATGTCATCTGAAATATGTTCCCAGCATTTTGAACATATTGGAAGACAAAATCTTTAATATATTCAAAAATAACTTGATACAACTTGCTGATAATATTCTAAGTTCCTGAATCACCTTTCAAGTTTTTTTCCTGGTCTCTTTCAAATTTCCATTTTTCCTTCATTGCTTCTTCAACGTCCTCTCTGGTTATCACCGGAGACCCGTCAGAACTCGCTTCCCTCAGTTCTTTTAGTAGGTTCTGGAGGTGCCGTTTCTGTTCATCTTTTAGGCGGCTATTCTGTCATGAAAATGGACAGCAGTTAATATCTCATAAACTATTTACATGATTTTTCCTCAAAATGGAGCCAGACATTGAGGTTTGAAAAGGTGAGAAAGAAACATTTCATGAAAAGATGTTTCATACAATATCTCTAATAGCTTTTGGATCTTGGAAGACCCAATATAAAATTTAAATCACCAACATGGATAGAATTTTACATTTTAAAAATTGCGTTATTAATCGGTCGGTCCGTCACCCTGTCTCAGAATCAATGAAAATGAAAGTCAAACCTTGGAGGTCAATGTTTTCAGTCTCCCACTAACATTCTTTGCTAATATTCACACTCACTTCGTCATCTACCATGTGCCAAGTGGTGTTTTGGGCATTGGGAGGGCTTAGTGAACAAAATGGAAAAATATTACTGCTTTGTGGAACTTACATTATTCTTTATTTTTCTCACAAATAACCCTAATTCTATTCTTTTGTGGTGATGGTTACTTCACCAAAATTTCACACTTGAAATGTGGACTAGGTTCCTCTTATAGACATCTCACCTGTGTTTCTAAGCTCATTTATTCAACTTAGAATTACTCTTGCCCTTGCAATCTTCTTGTATATGTACAGATAAATAAGAACTGAGATTAGCTGGATGTGGTAGTGTGTGACTGTAGAGGCAGGAGGGTCACTTGAGCCCAAAGGTTTGAGGTTGCAGTGAGCTATGATGACACCAGTGCACCCTAGCCAGACCGACAGACAAAGACCCTGTCTACCCCACCACCCAAAAAAGAACTGAGAGAATTTATCGCAAACAAACTTCCTCTAAGGACAATGAGTCCTTCATGATGAAGTGAAGGACACGTGACAGTAATTTGAAAGTATAAGAAAAATAAGAACACAAATACAGGTAAATATGTATGAAAATATGAAAGACAGAATCAGGTGGGGCGCAGTGCTTGACACCTGTAATCCTAGCACTCTGGGAGGCCGAGGCAGATGGATTGCTTGAGCTCAGGGGTTTGAGACCATCCTGAGCAAGAGGGAGACCCTGTCTCTACTAAAAATAGAAAAAATTAGCCCATCATGGTGGAAGGCTCCTGCATTCCCAACTACTTGGGAGGCTGAGGCAGGGGGATTGCTTGAGCCCAGGAGATTGAGTGATGATGCCCCTGCACTCTAGCCAGGGTGACAGAGACTCTGTTTTGAAAAAAAAAGGGCAGAATAAATGTATTTTTTGTTATTCCTTTCCCCCCTTTCTGATTTAAAAGACAACGGCATAAAACAATAATTATGAATTTGTTTATGAGCACACAATGTATAAAGATGTATTTTGCATATACACAAAATGAGGGTAAGGAATAAAGTTTTTGTATGTTATTAAAATTAATTTGACATTAATCTGAACTACATTGTTACAAATTAAGAGTTAACTAAAATCTTCAGGGCAACCAGAAAGATAATAACTCAAAATATAATAGGAGAAACACTAGAGCATTAAAATGGTATACTTGACAATATTTAACACAAATGAAGGCAGTGATGAGAGAGTCACAAAAAGAACACGAGACACAGAAAACAAATAGCAAAATGTTAGAGTCAATCTTTCTTATCAGAAATTACATTAAATGAAAAGGGATTAATTTTATTAATGGTTAAGTGGTAATTCAAAGACAGAGCTTGGCAGAATACACAAAATAAGAACCAACTATATGGTTTCTATGAGAAACACAGGAACAAAATAAAACCTAACTATATATTTCTATGAGAAACACTTCAGATTCAAAGAAACAAATAGGCTAAAAGTAAAAGGATGGAAAATAGACGTACTGCACAAACAGTAACCCAAGGAGAGTGGAGTGACTCTACTAACGTAAGAAAAAATAGGCTTTACGAAAACAAGTATTACCAGACACAAAAAAGGACATTATAGAACAACAAGAGTGAAACCATCACTGAGATATAACAATTGCAAATATATATGCCCTGTATTAGGTATTCATGTCCCCTCAAAGTTCATGCCAACCCAGAATCTCAGCACTCTAGCTTGAGCAACAGAGTAAGACTCTGCCTCAAAACAAAGGAACAATGTAATGTTATTTAGTATATTTACAATGCTCTATAACCTCTACCTCTTTCTAGTTCCAAAACATTTTCATTATTCCAAAGTAAAACCCTTTGGTCATTAAGTCATTTCTCTCTATCCTTCCTTCTCCTCAGCCTTGCAAAACACCAACCTGTGTTCTATCTCTGCAGATTCATAAATTGTAGATATTTCACATAATTGGAATCATGTAACATGTTGAACTTTTGTCTTTGGTATATTTTATGTAGCATATTTTTGAGGGTCATCCACATTGTACCATTCCCTTTTATGACTTAATAATCCATTGTAGATATACCACAATTTGCTTATCACTTCTCATCTGTTGTGGACATTTGGGCTGTTTCCAGCTTTTGGCTGTTATAAATAGTACTGCCTTAAATATGCATATTAATACATCTTTGTTTGAGTGCCTGTTTTCAATTCTTTTGGGAATATACCTAGGATGGGAATTATAGGATCATATAGTAATTGTTCTCCACAATGGCTGAACAATTTCACATTGCCACCAGAAATGTACAAGGGTTCCAGTTTTTACACATCCTGTTCAATACTTTGGGTTATAGGCATCATAGGAGCTGTGAAGTGGTACCTCCCTGTAGTTTTGATTTGCATTCCCCTAATAATTAATTACGTTAAGCATCTTTTCATGGGCTTGTTGACCATTTGAATATCTTCTTTGGAGAAATGCTTATTCAATGCCAAACTGATTTTTGACAAAAGCATAGAACAAAAAAATGGAGAAAAGATATCTTTATCAACTAACAACCCTGAAACAACTGGACATCATAGGTAAAGAAAAAATGAACCTTGATCAAAGTCTCACACCTTTTACACACACTTTGATCAAAGTCTCACACCTTTTACACACACTTATGTGGACCATGACTTAAACATAAAAGGTGAAACTACAAACATTTTGGAATAAAATCTTTGAGATATAGGTTTAAGCAAAGAGTTTTTTGTTTTTGTTTTTTGAGATGGAGTCTCATTCTGTTGCTCAGTATAGAGTGCCATGTTATCAGCCTAGCTTACAGCAATCGCAAACTCCTGGGTTCAAGGGATGCTCTTGCCTCAGCCTCCTGAGTATCTGGAACTACAGGAGCCCACCATGATGCCTGGTTAATTTTTTTCTATTTTTAGTAGAGATGGGGGATCTCACTCTTGCTCAGACTGGTCTTGAACTCCTGAAATCAATGGATCCTCCTGCCTTGGCCTCCCAGAGTGCTAGGATTACAGGTGTGAGCCACTGCACCTAGCCCTAGGCAAAGAGTCTTAAACTTGATACCAAAGGCATAATCTATAAAAGAGAAAAGTGATAAATATGGATTTTATTAAAATAAAAACTTTTAGTCTGTAAAAGATGCTTATGAGAATGAAAGAGAAGCTACAGACTAGGAGAAGATATTTGCAAATAACATATCCAAGAAAATATCAGTGTTTAGAAGATTATATATATATATATATATATATATATATATATATACACACATATATATAGTCTTAAAACTCAATAGTAAAAAATCCAGTTAGAAAATGGGCAAAAGACAAATAAGCACGTGAAAAGATATTCAACATCATTATCTATTAGGGAAACGAAAATTAAAACCACAATGAGGTATTACTACACACTTATCAGAATGGCTAAAATAAAATAGTGAATAGTGACATCACCAGATTTTGGCAAGGAAAAGGAAAAACTGGATTACTTATATATTGCTGGTGGGAATACAAAATGTTACCGCCAGTATGGAAAATAGTTGAACTGTTTTGCAAAAAACTAACATGTAATTATCACACTACCTAGCAATTGAATGTCTAGACATTTATTCCACAGAATTGAAGATATATGCTCACATGAAATACCTGTACATGAGTGTGTATTTTAGTTTTATGTGTAATAGTAGACAATAACCCGAAATCGCCCAGATGTCCTTTCGGTGAGTGGTTAAACAAATTGTGGTGCATCCATAACATGGAATACGACTCACCAATAAGAGGGAGCTAACTAATGGTACAACAACCTGGATGTATCTCCAGAGAATTATGGTGAATGAAAAAAAAAAGTTCCAAAAGGTACTTACTATTTTTATGATATTCTTGAATAACAAAATTATAAAAATAGAGAACGTATGGATGGTGCCTGTGGCTCAGGGAGTAGGGTGCCGGCCCCATATACCGAGGGTGCTGGGTTCAAACCCAGCCCCGGCCAAACTACAACAAAAAAATAGCCAGGCGTTGTGGCAGGCACTTGTGGTCCCAGCTACTCGGGAGGCAGAGGCAAGAGAATCACCTAAGCCCAAGAGCTGGAGGTTACTGTAAGCTGTGACTCCACGGCACTCTACTGAGGGTGACAAAGTGAGACTCTGTCTCTAAAAAAAAAAAAAAAAAATAGAGACATATTAATGGTTGACCGGGGTGAATGAGGGGATAGAATTGGGGGGTGAGTGGCAATAAAAGGGCAACTTGAGGGATGCTTGTAGAGATGAAAGTATTTTATATCTTGACTATTAACGTTAATATTATCAACATCCTAGTTGTGATATTGTACTACAGTTTTGTAATATTGTTACAGCAAATTGTGATAGGTAATGAGTACATGTGCTCTCTCCCTTATAAGTGGATGTTAATCTATAATTACCTCAAAGTACAAAGTTTAATTTTTAATAAATGAGGGCAAATTAATGTTAGCAACTAAAAAATAATTTATTGCACTTAAACCAGTTCTCAGACATTTTATTTTCTTAAATGAAATACAGATTCATGTTTTCTTTGCTTTTAAATAAGTTGAATCACTTTAGCTTGACGCAAGTTATTTTAAAATGAAGTATTTGTAGAAACTTGAATAATAGCAATGGAAATATCACTTGCCAAACTACTGCACTTGTAAAACTTTTTCCAAACCTGGACTTTCCATTCATTTTTATAAAAATGGAAAATTACTTTATTAAGTATGTTTGAGTACTAAATAAAATATCTAATTTTACTCCTGTTAGTTAATTTTAGTAAGGAAACAATGGCTTCTAAATTAACTTCTGTGTCAAAAATATTCACTATGATTTATAGGCAAAAATTTCCAAAGATAGGGGTAATTTTACCATTATATACAATTTTTTTTTTACTAATGATTACATACAATTTGTAAACAAATATATATGACATAGAAAGAAATTTTCCTTTTATTTGACATAATTGGCATAATACATCTCAAAGTGAATCTGGTGTTCTTGGATCATATTTTTCACACAATGACTATTCTTTGCAAGCATGTAATGTTTTTAATATGTAAATTAAAGTGACATCACATGTGCTAAAATGTTATTTAATGCTGGATAAATATTACTAAATGATATTTGACATTACATGTAAATTCAATAACATCTATATTATATTATCCAAATCCCATATGAATTTCAAATGGAAGGAGAATGTGTCTGACATGTTACAGAACTCAATACATCTGACAAATTACTTTCAGCAATATATGGAAGTAAAATTTAGTTAGCTATATCTACCAATGTGCCAATGTGCTAAAAATGTGTTTATTCTACCAAGTGAAAGAAATAATTATTACATGAGGTAAAAATAATTAGCCAATTATAAAATGGAAAAGGAGTATTCAGTAAATAAGCTACCAAAAATAAAAAAGGATTGATTTTGCTTTTTTATACGTGAAATTTTTTACCCTTTTAACTTTTTAAGATTCAGAAGAACAAAACAAAGGAGTTGCCAAAATAGTACAGAGTTTTAATCTAATATTCACCCAACTTTCCCCAATGATAACATCCTATATAACCATAGTACACTATTAAACCTAGGAAATTGACAGAGGCACAATAATATGGCTAGAGACTTTATTCATTTCAGTTTGCACACGCACTCATTTTTTATACAGTATCATAACATTTTATCACATATAGATATGAAAATTATCAACACATAGGTGGTGTTTGAAGCCACGGTGAGATCACTACAGAAGAGTTTAGAGTGAGAGAAGAGGGATGAGATCATGACCTAGTAAATGCCATAATTAAAGGATGGGTCCAGGAAAAGAGAATTCAATGAACAATAAGAAGAACTGGTCACAAAGCCAGGAGAGTGAGGTTCTGGAACCCAAAGGGAAAAAGAATTTTAAGATGAAGGCAGTGACTGCTCCGGGGCTGGGGGGTTAAGTCTTTGTTGTCCTTACTTTACCCCTTGTTAATGGACCTGGCAAACTGGCCATTAATAACTTTTACTAAAGCGATTGTGGTGGGATAGTATGAGTGAAAGAATGAATTGGGAAGTAAAGAAGTAGACACAGTAAACTACGAAATGAATGTCTAATGAGGCAAACAGAACCACGAATGCAAACTGAGAGAAAGATAATAAATGAAGCGATGATCCAAACAGAACTAAATATACGTAGGAAGAAAAGAGGAGGAAGGAGGAGAGGAGAAAAGAGATACCTTCCTACTGAGTCATGTTTAATTTAGCAATTTAAATATCTATAACTTCAAAAAATTTTCCTTCCACTCACGTTAGCGTGAATCAATGCAACAAATATTTATTAAACACCTACTCAGGCTGGGCCTTCCAGAGAGACAGAGACAGGCAAGATTTGATTGCCTGCCTGAAGAGCTTTCAACCTAATAACGGAAATCCATTTTTTCCACAATATTCCTGCTTAGATTTGAGGAATGAAAAGGAGCTGGCCTAAAGAAAAGCATTCCAGGAAGAGGAAATAGCATGGTGAAAAGCACAATAAAAAAGAAATTGGTTTTCCAGGATTTAAAAGAAGCAGTGGGAACGAAAGGATAGAGCAGCTGGGGACAGGGTGGGAGAGGAAAGCAGGGGTCAGATTTTGCAGGGCCCTGAAGACTTTAATAAAGACTATGCATTTTATTTTTTGTGCAATAGGAAGCCGCTGAAAAGTTTTAAGTACTGAAAGGTTTTGAACAGTATTCTAAGAATAATTCTGGTGCACTGTGGGGAATGTGATGGAGTGGGAAGGAGAGTTAAGAAATGATGGTGGCTTAAAATGTGCCAGTAGCAGGATAAATGGCAGGAAATGGATGATGTTCAGTGTACCCCGTAGAAGCTACAGTCTGCCTCTCCAGCCTCCTCATTACTGGGTCCACTGTCTCCTTCTTGAGCTAATCCTCATGGAAACAAGAACTTTCAATGTTTCTGGTTCCAAATGGTGGGATGATGGAGAAAGTCATTACTCAGTCCTGATTTGTTGTACTTTCTACAACCAAGTCCTGACCCAGGAGTCCCAGTGCTGACCACGGCAGCACGTGCACTGGTGCCTTGATAGTGCTGGCTCTTTTGTGCTCCAGCTGTCCTCATATAGAGACTGCGTTCAAGTGCCGATGCCAAACTGTCTGTTTTAGTTCCTAATATGAGTGCCTGAACCTTGAGAAGTGTGACAGTGTCAGAGTCACAGTAGTAAATATCACCATGAGGGAAGTGTCTTGTCCAATAAATATTGAATGAATGAATGAAAAATGCCTCTATAGAAAAGACAGGAATCCCCATTTTACAAGAGGGAAACTGAGGCTCACACCAATTTTGGCCAAAATGACATCAGCAGCATGTTGTACAGTCAGGATGCAAACTCAAGTCTCTAACTCCAGGCTGCATTAAAATTTGTAGAAATAGTCTTTTTAGAAAAAGCCAAATAAAACAGTTAATTATGGACATTTCGGGATCCATATAAAATAAATGTGTTAACCAGGGGCACCTTCAGGATTTCCTTGTTCTGAAGATGCTTTCAGGGGTAAGTCATGTTAGTTACCATTGACTGCTTCGAAACTTTATTTCTGTGCATCTTCAGTCCTGATAGTTAGATGTAGGACCCTTTTAATATTCATTTTAATCTGATTTTATAAAAATAATGGTATCATCTTAAATATGCAATTAGTCATTCTATCAATGGGGACAGTACTTTTCAAATGGTATTTACAGATGCACACTCAGAAAATCCAAAAGAAAGTGACATAAAAAAACAGAGAACCAATCTTTAGTAGTTTGGTAAATTAGAAATCAAAAGATAAATGTGTTTTCAAAGCTTTGACTGCCCTCAGAATGTAAATAACATATTTCAAGCTAACTTCTTTTGGCGTTGTAATTTAATTACTCTAATTAATGAGAATAGCAGTACCCTATTACCTCACACATATAAAGAAACTTAAAGGATTGTAAATCAACCAGTTCCAAACTATGAAGATATAATCCAAACATCCTATAGTATATTTCATCATAATTCACATTTTTAAAAGCATTTATGTCAATGTTTAATGACTACATATAGGCTCTAAATTTTATACTCACTCTTTCATGATACTTTTGATTCTTTTCCCTAAGTTTCTTTATTTGAAACATGAATCGCTCTACTGAATTTTCCTTTATATGACAGCTAAAAATAAACAAAGGTGAGTTACAATTATTTATCTTAGGAAAAATAAGACAAAATTTTGAAATTAAATTATTTGATTTTAAGTAAATGGTTAAATATATTATAAAAAACCATCTAGGGTTAAGAACCTTTCCTAAATTATTTTGTATTTCTGAATCTATTTTACTCGCTAAAATATATATATTGGAGAGATAACTTTGGGGTTTTCCTTTTTAAAAAAACTCAATTTCTATTCATATATTAAAGTTGTAATTTTTATACTTTGTAATTGTTTATAGATAATTCAGCTTAAGGGAAACCTAGATGAGAGGGCACCCAGAAAACATGCTTTCTAGAATTCTAAAAACATTCAGATAGAAATTACAAACAAAACAAAAACTTTATAAGGGCAAACATACCTTCTGACAGATGTAACACAATTTCTCTGCATGAGTGGGGCAGGCAAATTAATCTCAATTATGATGGACTGGTTCGTATACTGCCCCTTCTTCCTGGGTACCTCTGAGAACCTTCCTTGATGATAACTGAGCGTGCAGTGATCTGGCTAGGAGACTGCATCCAACCCTTGACCCAAGATATTGCAAAGAACATACTTACACCAAAAAAATTATTTAGGAAGGAGGAGGAGGGGTGGGAAAGGAGAAGGGAGGTCAGATAGAGGGAGGGTGAATGGTGGCATCACACCTATGGTGCATAATGCAAGGGCACATGTTGGATCTATTAGTATAGAATATAAACGTCTTAACACAATAATTAAGTAAACAAGATGAGGTGTATATTAACCAGTGTGATGTAAGTGTTCCTAATTCTATATGAAATCAGCACATTGTACCCCATAAATGCATTAATGTATACATGATCTATGTGTTTCTGATTTAATAAAAAATAAAAATAAAAAAAAATCCCCCCCCCCCCAAATTATTTGTTGTTTATCTGAATTTCAAATGTAGTGGGATAACCCGTATTCTTCTTTGCTACATCTGGGACACCACACTTAACCCCACCATCCTTCCCCTGGGAGCAAGTAAAGGGTTTGTCTCTTGTTCATTTTGCAGTTAGTATTTTAGGGGGATCTGAGTGCCCTGGGCAGACTTCGGGAGAAATTCTGAGATGTTCTAATATTTTGGTGGCTTCATCAGCCTCCTTGTGGAGGTCATGGTAGTTGCAGGTCTAACTAGCTGCTCACAGGTGCATTTACCAGGAAACTTGACTTCAGAACTGCATGCTATTAGCCACTGTGGGGAATTCAAGCTTCACTATTTTCTCATATCTCCCCAGTCTACTCAGTGCCCTGATACCCCACATGTCTTTAAATGCTAAAGCAAGTGGAATGATAAACCAGTATATATTAAAGTTGTTAGGTTATAGTACTATCCAAAGCACAGTGCTATTAACTTGTTAGTAATACATATAATGAATCACCTTTCCCCTTTCTCCCTATGTTATTAAAATGTTAGTAATGTGTCAACTATTCTCTTCCATGCAATTTTATTAAAAATTCTGAGGAGGAAAATGAATACATTTGAATTCCAAACTAGTATATTTTTATCTTTTAATGTTAATCCATAACTATACCCACACCCATTTCTGTATCTATATCTATACTCACCATAGAAAACTGAAGAACATAAGTATAAAGAGAAAAGGAAACCACCGTTTCTTAGAGATGATCACTTTAAGGAGTTAGCATTGACCGTGCCAACGCTTTACAATCTACCCTAGAGATTCACAAACTTACATTCCAATATCCATGAAATAACCTGAGCGAAGGGCAGGATTGCTTTACTACCAGTGTTTTCAGGCTATGTGAACAATTTACACTCACCAGCAGAAGAAAGTGCCTGTTTCATGGTAGGCATTTCATCACTGAGTATAAGTGTTTAAAAAGTTTATTTCCTATATCGATAGGCAAAAATAATATATTTTTTGTTTTCATGACTGCGATTGTGCTCTCAGACAAGATCCAACAGTATTTACCCAATAACAACAATAAAACCACCACAATATTTACTTAGCAAAGAAACTCTATATACTGGAGATACAAGAAGGAATAAAACACAGTTTTCACAGAGTTCACAGTTTGTTAAGGGAGAGACAGGTAGAAATGACCCTCCATATTTTTCCCTCACCTCAAATATCTCTCTGCCTTATCTGTATGAAAACACAAATCCCCAAACTACACACCCAAATTTGATTTTTTTTAAAAAAATCTGTATTTTAATCTCAATATTTTTACCCCAAACCATACCAACAACTATTTCTATATCTGTATTCACACTCATTGTAGAAAACTGGAGTAAGAACAATAAAGGAGGAAATGAAAGCCATCATTACTCAGAAATAATCATTCTGTAGATTTAATATTGGCAGTATCAGCTCTTCAAAAACAGAGAAGTTCATGATCTTATTTTCTTGGGATAAATTTGAAAAAAAAAAAGTTAAGTTGCTCAAAAACTACTAATGAACTGCCCATACTATGTTCTCACTGCTTTGTTAAGAGAAATTTACGATGTTGCCAGGGGACTCTCAGGCAGTCTCAGATGGTGAGAAGTGATGTCTTGTCCTTGTCATGTGGCAAAAGTGCTTTCACCTAGCAACACATGGAATGGGTGAATGATCACTAGCAAAGCATGATTTAGTAAGCATGGATTGCAGTCCAGGAGAATATTTATTTAGTTTTGACAAATAAAAAAGAACAAAGGCATGTGATGTTCAGTGCACGTCTTCTACTAGATCATGAGAATTTTTGAATGTTTGCCTCTGTGTAAAGTTTTGTTAAAGAGAGAAAGTTTGCCCTCTGGTTGACCCAAAGAGAGAGAAACAACTATAACTGGATGTCATGACCATAATCCATGGGAGCCAGTTAGAGATCAGGTTGTATCCATAGAGCTCCATAGAGTGGAGTTTTTGTCCACCTTTGCTGAGATAAAATGAAGGAAATTTTTACTTATGTTGAGAAATGAATGTGAATAGTACCTGGTTGTTACTTAATATTGTCTGAAGTGGAAAAGAAAAGGAAACCTTGAAAAGCCCCTTCCAATGGATGTTTCTTAGTGTTCTGACTCTTTCACTAACTGCCTTCTAAAAAGAACATATGAATACGTTTGGAGTTTCTCAAGAAGGTGATGGATTGTCCTTGAACATTGTTAAAAATAATTCACTTAAGCAAAGACCTAGTCATGAGCACCACTACCCCATTTTTAACCCTGTACCCCCCACCAATAAAGGCTTCTCCTTCCCCAATCCCAAGTGTCTACTTGATCTGACCCTTGCCTAAATCAAGGGCCTGTTCTCACCCTCTCTCTTTCTCACTCTGCCTTAGTTCCTGTTCTGAAAAGCTCTTTCTCATCCTCGTGTCTTTTCCATAAGCCATTCTCCCCACAACTCCATGCTTCCATAACACTCGCTCCTCTTCCAGAGTTGAGCTCAAACATGGCTCCCTCAGACTTTTCCTAATCCTTCTGACTAGGTCAAGTCCTTTAGTCATGCTGCTAAACAGCATCCCGTGCTTTTCTTTCATAGCAGCTTCATTATAATTATGCATTTTTTTAAAAAGTTCAAATTAGTTATTGTCTTTCTCCCATGCTTTCTCAGGGCAGAGACCAAGTGGTCCTGTTCACTGCCAGATTCTTGAGCCTGGCACTTGCCTTGCACTTGGCAAACACTCAAGTTCTTGTTGAATGAAGCATGAGTGAAGTACATGTCAGTCTTATTTGGGAAAAGACTAGTATTTGTTCATTCATTCCCTAAGAATTACATATTCAAACACCTACCTTATACCAAAAGCTGAGATTAACAAGCTCTTAAGGGATTACCATCTATTAGATGGAATAAAACATTAATGTAAATAGGTGTCACCTCGAGTTCTCCTGCTACTAGGAGCAAGATATTATGAAACATTATTACTAAAAATAATTCTGTCTTAATCACTTAGAATTGATCTGTAGCCATTTAGGAATAATGCAAACTGGAATGTCTAAGAAATGAAAAATTAAATAAAGGGAAATTTTTCTCCTCTATAAATGTATATTAACTATTCTATATTTATTGTTATTATTTTTTTGAGACAGGGCTCTCTCACTATGTCACCTTTGGTAGAGTGCCATAGCATCACAGCTCACAGCAACCTCAAACTCTTGGGCTTAAGAGATTTTGTTGCCTCCTCCTCCCAAGTAGCTGGGACTACAGGGCCCACTACAACAGCCGGCTATTTTTTGGTTGTAGTTGTCATTGTTGTTTGGCAGGCCTGGGCTGGGTTCCAACCCTCTATCTCTGGTGTATGTGGCTGGCATCCTAGCCACTGAGCTACAGGTGCTGAGCTTAACCATTCTATATCACATTTTAAGAGGTGAGACAGCAAGCTTTCATGTACACAGGGGACAGTGGCCAATAATACAATGGAAGGAAGTCAAAACACATTACTGAATGCTGCTTCATAGCTACTACTTGGACGATGTCATATTCAAAGTTTAAAAAACTTTAAATATATGCACATAGCTCCAGGGTACAATATGGTTCCCTTCTACTTCTATTCCTTTTTTTAATTTTTATTAGATCTTAACTGCATACATTACTGTATTTATGGGGTAAAATGTGCTGATTTTATATACCATTTGGAATGTTTACATCAAACTAGTTAACATAGCATTCACCTCACTTATTTAATTGTTGTGTTTAGACATTTATACTCTATCATTAATATATTTGACATGTACTCTTGCAATATGCACCGTAGATGAGGTCCCACCCATTAATAAAAATTGACTCTCACTGGATAAAAGATTTAAACTTAAGACATGAAACTATAAAGTGTTGGAGAGAGTGCAGGGGAAACACTTGAAGAAATTGGCCTGAGAGAATACTTTATGAGGAGGACCCCCAGGCAATTGAAGCAACACCAAATATACAATACTGGAATCTGATCAAACTAAAAAGCTTCTGTACAGCCACGAACATGGTAAGTAAAGCAAGCAGATAGCCCTCAGAATGGGAGAAGATATTTGCAGGTTATACTTCTGACAAAGGTTTGGTAACCAGAATCCACAGAGAACTCAAACTTCTTAATAAGAAAAGAACAAGTGATCCCATTTCATTGTGGGCAAGTGACTTGAATAGAAGCTTCACTATAGAAGATAGGTGCGTGGCCTACTCAACATATGAAAAAACACTCATCGAGGGGTGGAGGCAATATGGCTGGCTGGAGCCAGCTTTCCACAGAGGCTCCCATCCAGAAGGTGAGTTAAAGGATAGAAGTTTAGCAAGAAGGCCGATGGTGTGGATCTGAGCCAGGAGAGATCAACCCTGCTGAGACGAGCTGTGACCCCAAGTATACAAACAAAAGGTATAAAAAACATTGCCAAGCAGATGGGAGTCCCCTCCTCCATGAGAATGGCTCGCAATATACTCCATACAAACAAGTGAGCGGAGTTCAAATATCCTCCCATTTTATCCCATGGGAGAGACCCTCTAAAAACCAGACCTCCTTCCCCTACTAGGGTGCCATGGCACTCTCCTCCCAGGCATAAAACTGTATAAAACTGTATATATTCTCTACTTGCAATTTTGAACTCCAGCACTCCCCTTCACTCTCACCTTGAGGTCTGGAAGCCTGTCCCCCAAGGAGTCCAGACTCTAGGGCATTTCCTCGAGGGGTTTGGACGAGGCACGGGTTATTGCTGATCTGTGCTGATTCTCTAGCATGGGAGAGAGGCTGAGAGGGAACCACACAGGAGCAGCAGTGCCCTCGAGGCACAGAACAGCAGCTGTGGTGGTGGGAACAATAGAGCTCACACCCCTGGAGATATTTTGAAAGGACACTCCCAGTCTCTCTGGGCAACCAGAGAAAGCTGGGCATCTTCTCTGGTAACAGACACTGGCAGAACAGATCTGGGACAGAAATGCCCCATGAGTAAAGGGTATGCCTGAGGTGGTACCAGCCTTGGCGGAGCACGGGGACTAGAATATGCACACCCAGAGACAGCAGATTCCCAGGGTGGGGACTGCTTCACTGAGTCTGTCTGTGCAGCAGAGACTGGGCAGTGGCACAGACAGGGCAGAGTTACTAAACAGCGTCTGTATTCCCGGGACAGAAACAACTTTTGTGAAGTTGTTCTGTTCTGTCAACAACAACAAAAAGGGGCAGTGCTGGAACTGAGTGAAACACCCCAGCCCTCATTAAGCACCTGAGGTTGTCAGTCCTCACCTCCCCCTGCCAGACAGTGGCAGAGAGTGGCATCTGGCTGAGGAGACCTAGATCTCCCTGTGACTCAGGCAGGTGCAAAACCCCCGGAGCATCTGCTCTTTGGAGGGATCTGGTCAAAGCCCTGCAGGGTTACCAGTGACTGGGTGTGACAGAGGTACCAGGTGGAGAAGGAGACATTAACCTTCCCAGACTAATTTATTTGCTGGGTGGGTCCTTCTGAACTCACGGAGCACCAGAACAAGTCATACTCAAGCTGCCAGCAGACCCTTGTGATCTAGTTGCCAGAGATTTTTTAACTCTCCCACCTGAGACCGGTGCTGACTAGGACAATTGATTTGGACCTCTTGAACTGGGCCAACTACTTGAGGACTACCCAAAGTGGTACCCTGGGTGTGTGGTTGTGGAAAGGTTTGATTTTCCTTTTCCAATAGTTGCCTGTGGGGGGCAGAGTGACTTTATTGCTGGTATTTCTTCACAGTTCAGTCTTCAACCCAGAGTAACTTATTCACTAGGGTAAGACAGAGACCAGCTGAAAATAAGACAGAACCACTTAGCCCCAACACACCAAGAAGGTCTCCAGTTTCTCAGGCCATAGCACTGTATAGGTCCTTGGCAAAGCTCTAGGGGAAAAGGTACAGACACTAGTCCCAGCTTTTGGGCAAAGGACTGGCCAATCACTACTCCTGGAGCCCCCAAACCAACGTCTCCCTATCTGCTCATCTAGCCAAATGGTGTAAAATAATCATGGGGCGGAATCAGCGGAAAAGCTCTGGTAATATGAATAACCAGAATAGATCAACCCCCCCCCCCCCACGGAATAATTTGGCAGACACAACTGAAGATCCCACTTATAAACAGAGAGCTGAGATGTCAGAAACCAAATTCAGAATTTGGATTGCAAATAAGCTCATTAACATAGAGGCACAACTGGACTGAGCACTTCACGGAGAATTCCAACAGTTGGCCCCAGAAATAAAGCAATGCAACGATAAAATCACCCAAGAATTCGACACATGGAGACTAGAACTAGCAGCCCCCAACCCCCC
>CAUYRH010140790.1:0-29061 GCA_963574655.1 Perodicticus potto
CTAAAAGCCTAAAGGGGGAGATGGGGAAAGACCAGGAGAGAAACGGAGAGAGCTTTTCTCTCCCCACTTGAGTTCTCTCTCTCTACCAGGAGCTTTAGTGTTCTCTGTATTCTTTTCTGTAAATAAATTCTGTCTTACCACTGGGGAAAAAAAAAAAAGAAAAAGAAAATACCATGAAGGCTATGTTAAACAGTTTGATGAAAACATTTCAGATTGTATATGAAACCAGCACATTGTACCCCTTGACTGCACTAATGTATGCAGCTGTGATTTAATAAAAAAAAAAGAAAGAAAGAAATGAAAAAAAAATAGTTAAATCTCAGCTTTCACACACAAATAATTATTTCAGCATTGGATTGGGAAAATAAAATTTTGATATGAAGAACATGAACAGATCTTGTGCTCCAGATTACATCTAGAATGCTTAACTTTCTGTGAAAGTAAATGTATGCGTAGTAATAATAAATTCAAATGATGTGCCCAAAAAATAAAATAAAATAAATAGAAACCCATTAACATAGCCCAAGGATAGGTGATAATGGCAAATTAAGATTGCATTCCTGCTTCAGGATATTGCTTTGGGCAAGGACTTCTTGAGTAATAGCCCCAACAAACACAAGCAAGCAAAGCAAAATTGAAAAAATAGAATCATACTAAGCTAAAAAGCTTTGGCACAAAGCTTTCGCCTTTCATTGACCACCTGCTTAAGCTGACCTAATTTTCATAGACCAGACATGCACCATACGTGCATATCAGTACAGGAGGCCTAGTTCCTTAAGCTGACCACCTCTGTATGTTGACCAGTTTGTTATGGTCTCTTGGGTGGTCAACTTACAGAGGTTCTACTGTATCCAAAGGATGGCAATTCTATATATCAAAAAGATATCTGCACTCCCATGTTTATTGCAGCACTGTTCACAGTAGCCAAGATATGGAATCAACTTAAGTGTCCACCAAGAGATGATTGGATAACGAAACTGTGGTACGTACACACAACATAATATTATACAGCCACAAAGAAGAGTGAAATCCTGCCATATTCAACAACATGGATGGAACTGGAGAACATTATGTTAAGTGAAATAAGCCAAGAAAGACAAATCTCACATGTTCTTGCTGATATGTGGGGGTGAAATATTAAAACCAATTGATCTTATGGAAACAGAGAGTAGAACAATGGTTACCAGAGGCTGGGAAGGGTGATAGAGAGGGGATAAAGCAGGGATGATTAACAGAAGCAAAAATATAGATTGATAGAGAGGATGAACAATACTTGATAGCACAACAAAGTGACTATAGCCAACAGTAAGTTAGGGTATACTTTAAAATAACTAAAAGGAATTGGCAATTCCTAACACAAAGAAATTTTAAATGCCTGAGGTGATGGACACCCCAATTACCCTGATTTGATTAATTTTCATTGTATGCCTGTATCAAAACATCACAGGTACCTTATAAAGGCATACAACTACCATGTATTCATAATTAAAAAAAAAATTTTTTTTTTTGAGACAGAGCCTCAAGCTCTCACCCTGGATAGAATGCCGTGGCATTACAGCTCACAGCAACCTCCAATTCCTGGGCTCAAGCGAGTCTCTTGCCTCTGCCTCCCAAGTAGCTGGGACTACAGGCGCCCGCCACAATGCCCGGCCATTTTTTGGTTGCAGCCACCATTTTTTGTTTGGCGGGCCCGGGCTGGATTCAAACCCACCAGCTTAGGTGTACATGGCTGGCGCCTTAGCCCGTTGAGCCACAGGCATCGAGCCCATAATTAAAAATTTTTTAAGATTGCATTCCTGACTGAAGCATAGAAAATGAATATGTCTATAGCCTTTAATAATAATATTAAGGAAAAACTCAAGTTGTTGGCTTGTGGGTGGCTCCTGTGGCTCAAAGGAGTAGGGCGCTGGCCCCATATGCCAGAGGTGGTGGTTTCAAACCCAGCCCCGGCCAAAAACTGCAAAAAAAAAAAAAAAAGTTGTTGACTTGAACAGATGCTGACTTGCATATTTCAGTAGTTTAGAAATAATTCACATTACTTATTCATTTCGTATCAAAATGTATTGAAACAAGGAAACATTGTGTCCACTTTATAAAGGCTCTTGCTTCTTATTAATATTAACATCCATAATTCTGACATGACCCAAGTGTCCCAGGGATAGCAATAACTCCTATAAAGCATAAAACGTCTGTGCTAAAGCAAATCTGCCAGTTCTTGGTTTGGGCTCATTACTCTGTGTATGAATGAAGCTAACAGGTGCTGAGGGTATGACCCATCTTTGGGAGAGGTGAAACAAAATTGCTACTAAGAATAACAAGTCAGATGAGAATAACTAAATCTAAAAACTATTCCAGGACTCCATTATTTTGTTGCTTGAGTATTTACACAATCCCTTTATTCACGGAACAAGAAAATCCACTTGATTAGTTTTGCTTGCCGAGACTGAGATCTGTGTCATCATCCTAAATCCAGGAGGTAAAATGAAGCTGAGACTTTCCCTAAAGCCAATGGCAGGGCAAGACATAAAACGCAGACTTCTCCACCTTGGAGCTCAATAGTCTCTTCACGGTCATGACACCTGAACGTGGGATCACCAGAGCTGGGTCCAGTTTTCAGTCTGTCATTTTCTAGCTGCACAATCTTAGGTTCATCACTCCACCCCTCTGGATAGGATCAAATGAAAAAAAAGTTGCAAAAATGCTTTGTCAACTGTGAAGAGCCTTACAAATATAGAGACGCTGATGACTCAAGGAGCAGTTTTTTTCAGCTAAACTGAAAACAGATTTCTCGGTGTGAGAAATTATGTTCCTATGAAAGGCAACAGTGAGAGATTGAAGGGTGGGCAGTGTTCGACCTTTCCTCTCTTCTCTTTTTGATTACTTATGATTGATGATTCTTTTAAAGCAGACACCAAATACAGCTTTGCTGCTGATCAATAGATGTTTTTTCCCAAATGTCTTCATTTCGGTTCTCTGCTTTTTTAACCAAATATTACGATTGAGCTCGTTGAGGAAATGCATGTACTTACGTGAGCACACACCCCTCTCCTTTTCAGCACAGATGGCGAGCAGCAGTTTGAGTTCAAGTACATGAGGCCACAGATACTTCCCCGTACACTGACGTGATCTTCCTATTAGCCACACTAATAAACCCCAACCCCCATAGTTGGAAAAGACGAGATGCCTGTTCTCAGTTACCTGATGGGAGCAGATCACTGTGTGAGGAAATAAAGTCCCAGGGCACTGAGTGCCGAAACACTGGCCTAACACTTCTGCCTCAGAGTTCACTCCCAAATCATTTTGATATCGAAGACTATGCCTACACTGGGTTAATTACTTTGCTCCTAAATGATGGGGCAGCATGGAAGACAGGCCAGAAAAATAAATGACCGATGTTCATTTTCCTGAATTGAGAAATAGAGCCACACACGGAGCATTCTAAACTGGAACTCGGAATGTTCTGCACGTGGGAATTCAGGCCTCATTGAAAACGAATGCTGGGCTGGCTGCCTCTGAGCAAAATCACAAACTCGCTGGCTACGAGCCACATGAAGGGAGCATGGGCATCTCGCAGAAGCTGTGCCACGCAACACCTGCTTCGGGCTTTGGTATGTGAGCTCTACCAACTCCTCCGGGGGACTGTTCCAAATAGGGAGTCCAGCAGTGAGCCTAAGGCCATCACAAGGTGGCAGCATCTAACGAAACCTGCCTGAAGGATCTTGGGTGTATGCATCTGGTCAATTCAGGACCTGTGGAAAGAGACCCAAGATGTGCACCATCCAAGCCACCAAGCCTCTCAGGTGGTGCCAGCCCTATCTGTAGCCGCTGGCAAACACAAGCCTGGGAGATCTCTTAGGGCCACAAACCTGACACCTGCAAGTTTGTGTCTCCTCTGGTCCAGGGCCACAATTTGCAGTTAGCCCTGCCATCTGCTTGGTGGCATGCCCAGGCCACTCCCACACAGCTGGGCCAAGTCCTCCCCACCCTGTTCATGCAGTGACATCCAGACATTTCTCTAACTCGGCAGAGCAGCCCGATCTCCCTCAGCTGCTGCCAACTCTCTCCCCGTCCTGACTCAGGTCGGTGCCTCTCGGGACCCGCCAGTCTTGTCGGGTCACACACGGAGAGTGGGTGGGCACTGCACTTCACACATGCTCCCTTCCTGAGCAAAGCCACGTGTTCTGCTCCCCAGAGCTGCTCGGCTTCCCTCAACTAATTTGGAACAGTGATCTTGACACTAGAAAACGCTCTCCTCCTGCTCTGCAGCCTGGGCAGCTCCACCTGTGGGTGGACCCGCTCAGCTGAAGCAAAAATTATCCACCCAGTTTGCTTATTATTCACAGCCTGCCCTGGGCTCGGTGGCTTCATCTGTGTCCTGTAGGAGGTGACATTTTGGCAAAGAGACCTACACAGCTTTGTGATCCTGCCGCTCCAGCTGCTCCGTCAGCCAGGCTCTCAGACCCCATCCTGAGCCCCGCACGTCTGCTGCACAGAAGGGAACTTGAGTCATTCCATGAGCCCAGTGGCGCTCCAATGGGAAAGTGCCCCAGGGGATTTTATTGGCAATGCAGATTCCTGGACTCTGGATTTAGAAATTCTGATGCAGTAGACCCGGGCGAGCCCTAGCAATCTGTTTTTTCAGTAAGTACCCACCCCAGGTGATTCCAATGTGGTGACCCAGGAGTCTTATTTTGAGAAACCACCTCGGGATCTGGGAGCACCCCCAAGCTGAAGTCCAGGGCCCCTGTCTTCTGTATGACCCCTTCCCCAGCTGACACAGCGCATGCACACGGAAGACGCTCAGCAGATGGATGACTGATGATGGCAGTGACACGGATGTCCCGGTTCTTCAAGTGTAGTAAGTATTGAGTGAATCTTTCAGGAGTAATCTGGGAACAGGTAAATAGAGCCACTGAGTCCAGACCCTTTAATATGGCAATTCCTTTTGGGAAGAATGTACACAGAAAGTACAATTTTTAAAAAGTTAGAAAAGTGGCATTCGTATTGTCAGAAGAAATATTTACAAGAGAGAAAATAAGGGACCCAGCAGACATGATGCAGCAGAGAGAGGGCCTCCGGCACCTGTTTTCTCACCAGAGTCCTACCTGAGCACCAGAGCTCCAGTGAGAGCCAGGCAAACACAGAGCGATCAAGATGAGTGGGGCAGGGCCCAACACCGCCTGTGCCACACATCACGCATGGGCACCAACCCCGCTCAGTGGTGCACTGGAAGGTCGTGAGTGGTTAGCAGTTAATGTTCATTTGGTTCTTTTTATGTGCAAAACAGCCCACATTCACATGAACTACATAAAAACAAATGAGGCTGCTGCCACGTGGCTGGCCTCGAGCTCCCAGTAAACATCTGAAGATAATGATGGCGAGAGGCAGAAAGTTGGGCTCAGAGTAAAAACAGCTGAGACATGCATTATTTTTGACAGCGGAAATCACTCGCAGATGCCTGGGCAGGGTCTTCTCCAGTCTCCACCTTAACGCTCCCCTGGCAGGCTCTTGGGGCTGCATTAGGGCCCTACTTCTCCATCTTCGCCTCCTGTCTTGGGCCTTTTCTGCCCACCAGAGTCCCCTTGGCCTGATCCCAAGAAAACAGCACAAAGCCTCTGTCCTCAAGAGGCAGCTCATTTGGCCCAGAGGAGTTTCCCAAGGTCTGGCAGAGAGGCAGCGAAAGATAACTTGCAGTTCTTAAAGCAACCGTGGGAGTGGGCCCTGGCCTAAGCGGTCATGCCTGCTCTGTTTAGGGCAGTCCTCTCTCCTACTACCTCTACTTTGGAAGGCCTAAAGGACAGCTCTCTAGGCACCTGGGAATTCTTCCCCTAAGGGTCTGGGGTTAAACTGGAGACATCCTTAGAGGAAGATTATCAGTAGTTGCCTTGCAGCTGACACCAGACTAAGGCTGGCAAGGAAGGTGCCTTCAGGGGAGCGGAGCAGGAAGAGCAAAGAGAAAGTGGTTTCTAAAAGATGAGGCAACCGGTTCCAGCCAAATGAGCATTAGCAGTAGCAGCTCTCCCCAAGCCAAAGAGAGACAGAGCCAAAGAAACAGCATATTTAAGCACTGTGGCTTTGGCTGCTCGCTCCTTAGAAAACAAAAACAAAATGTAACAACGTCTCAAAGTCTATGTCTGCTAACAGCTTTAAGATTGTCAACCTGGGAATAATATACCAGCCTTTCTCTTTAAAATGAGGAGAGAGTTTAATGATTTTAACATTATCCCACAGGTCTTACGATGGATTTCTCTTCCCGGTTCCTGGAGCAGACGTTGAGGCCGCACACAGACGCTGGGTGAGGCTGGGCAAGTGGGGCGCAGACTGTGGCAGTTGCCTTCTCTCCCTTAGAGCCGGTGCTAGAAATCTAGGAGCCTCCTTAAAGGATGGGGACTCCAGACACCCTGCAATCAAAGGGCCGTCCCGCATGGCAAACACTGCCCAACTTTTGAATACTCCACACCAGATAATCCCACAGGGAAAAACCCTGTTTATAATATATCTGAGCCTAGACCCTATTTGGATTTAAAGTAAAAATGTTTTCCATGGTTTTACTATTCACTGAATTCTGAAAATGCACTTAAGCTGTAAATCTAGGAAGATTATACTTTTTTGTTTTTTTATTGAGAAAAAATTTATATAACATAAATAAACCACCTTGAAGTGTATAATTCAGTGAACAAGTGTACATTTATTTCACATTGTTGTGAAACCACCACTCCTAGTTCCAAAATATTTCCATCACCCCAAAAAAGAGGTCCCCATATCCATTAAGCGGTCATTTTCTGCTGCCCCTCCAACCTGGCCCCTGGCAGCCACCTGTCTACTTTCTGTGTCCATCGGTTTACCTGCTCCAGGTGTGCACTCCGTGTCGGTGGAAGCGTGCAAGCCACATGTGCCCTGACTGTCTGGTTCCTTTCCCTTAGCCTCGTGGTGTCAAAGTTCACCCACGCTGCAGCATGTGTCGGTACTTTGCTTTTTCATGGCTAAAGTACATTACATTGTAAGTAAGTACATTCCACATTTCCTTTACCCGTTCATCCACAGATGGACAGTTAGGTTGTATCCACCTCTTGGCTCAGACGAATAGTGCTTTTGTGACGTTGGTGTACAAGTATTAGATTAAACACGTGCTTTCAGCCCTTTGAGATATGGACATAGGAGTGGGATTGCTGGGTCACATGGCAACTCTAGGGTTAACTTTTTTGAGGACCCTGTAGTTTGTTTTGTATAAAACTTTTGTCAAAAATTGCTGATTATTTCAGAAAATCGCCCTGCTGATGACTGTACCC
This sequence comes from Perodicticus potto, assembly GCA_963574655.1. Lineage (NCBI taxonomy): Eukaryota > Metazoa > Chordata > Mammalia > Primates > Lorisidae > Perodicticus > Perodicticus potto. The sequence continues at coordinate 7,290 of CAUYRH010140790.1, forward strand.
AGATCAGTCTGCCCTGGTGGCTGCCGCCTTCCTCACAACAGACACACAGGTTCTGTCATCTGACCATGGCACCATGTCTAAGCATTTACATGCTGTAAAATATTATTTTATTGTAATATTATTACTATTTCATGTTATAGCCAAGTCATTACATTAATTTTTTTAATTATTCATGAAAGTAGATTATATCATCTCTGTAGTTGAGGATAAGAGGCATTATGAATATTTATTTTCTTTTTTAGAGAAAGAGTCTCACTCTGTCACCCAGGCTGGAGTGCAGTGGCACAATCATAGCTCACTGTAGCCTCAAACTCCTAGGCTTAAGTGATCCTCCGGCTTCAGCCTCTCAAGTAGCTGGGACTACAGGCGTGAGCCCACCACTCCTGGTCTTTGAGTTTTTTAAAAGAGAAGACTTCAGCCTGAGAGTTGGAATCACAACCAGAGGGTTCCACTGCATGGCAGCACTTTGCATCTATGAAAACGAGATGACATTGATACCAAAGTGCTGTGCAGTCTGAAGTATTTACACATTTTGTGACAAAGTCCTGTGGTTTCTATACCTGTAGCCCAAAAATTACAGGTGTGGTGGCTTTGAAAGAGTTGATTGCTAAATCACAAATGACAGTATTTATGCTAGAAATGATGAACAATATGGAATACGGTATAACATTGCCTCTGCTCAGATGGGGAGACATTTTCAGGGTGCCTCATCCTAGAATTAGTTCTCTCCTACCAAAGCCTGGATAATAATCCGAGAGAGAGACAATAAAACCACAGAGGGTTTAGAAAGGGTCAGCCTCCTTAAATTTCAGCAGCTGATCTGTGCAGCAGTAAATTAGAAACAGGGAAAGGGGAGCTGTAAAATAGTTGATGAAAACTCTGTTCTTAAAATATCATCCCACCCACTAAATTCATGTTGGTAGTTGCCTCTGGGGGTGCAGGGGGAGGGAATTCAATAAAAAGATGTTTCCATTTTCTCTGTAATGATTTATTTCTTTTATTATAAAAAAAGAAACCTTGCAGAAAATAGATTAACACATTTATATTTGCAAAATCTGGGGAAGTGAAAATATAGTTATTCGTTATGTACTATCTATAAACTTCTGTATTATTTTTCAAAATTAAATATGAGTGTGTTTATGTATGTGCATTAAAAAATCCTAGAGCAATCCTAGTCAGAAAATGAGCATTCTTGGTAGTTTATAAAAAATGCCAAAATGTGTCTGATCAAGTTGAAACTAACAAGGATCAACATGGGAGCTGGATGTTGAAAGAAAAGGAGAAGCACGGAGGCCAAGAGCAGAGGCGTTTCTGACCCCTTTCAGAATCTAGAGAAAGGTTTCAACAGTTCATCCCCCTATAGGAGGGTGGCCATTCATACCGGAGTTGCATGCAATAGCAACTGTAGTTTGGGATGTTTACAGGCATTTAAATTTTGTTTTGTATTCTGTGTCTAGGTGGGTTCAGTCATGCCATTAATCTTTTATGTCCTCTGAATGGCATCCGGAGTGAAAAGAACTTTCCTTATGCATTGCTTAAGAGAACTATGAGGCCAGGTAGGACCCAATTGACATTTCAGCTAAAAGTCTGATGCTTAAAAGAGCCAACTGATAAGACGCATGTGGTAGACTAAAGACGTCCACAAATTTGGGGCTGCTTATCTCATTAAAAAAGTGCAGTGCATTTTCCATTCCTTAGAACCTGAGCTGGCCATGACTTGCTTGACCAATAGAATTCAGAAGCAGTGATGTTCAGGAACTTCCAGGGCTGGCTCATGGAAGACTTGCAAGGCCTCTTAGAAGACTCCTTCTGGGAGGAGCCACCAGCAGCTATCCTGGATGGCTCTGAGAATGCCGGCCTCCTGTGAGGGAGCCCAAGCCAGATGAGCGGAGATATCTCTTGGGAGGAAAGCAACGACCAGCCAGTCCCAGAAAGCAGTGCCGTGGCCATTGCATTCCAGGCACCACCAAACATGGGCGTGAAGAAGGCATCCTGGATATTTCAACCCCAGAAGACACAACGTGGAGAAAAGCTGAGAAACCCAACTGACAGCCTCACGCCTACGTCCCCACTTGCACTGTCCCAACCGTCTCTGGCTATGTGAGCCATTCCCATCATCAGGGAACAGAGATGAGCTGTTTCTACCGAGCCCTGTCCAAAGTCCTAACCCACAGAATCCTGAGATTTTGTTTGTACTAATTCTAATTTATTTAGTAGTATATGTTTAACCTCACTAAGTTTCAGGGTGGTTTGTTCCTCAGAAATTGATCATTAGAACACTGGCCTTTGCTCACAGTTCTTTGAGATCTGGTTGCTGCCTCAATGGGCAGGAGGAATTCGTATGTACCTTAAACATGCATACCAGATCCAGCACAAAAATAGACACATTCTTGATTGGCATTACATACTTTTGCTATACATTCATTATTTTCTCTAATTTTTGTCCAAGGATAAATGCCAAAGTCCATTCCATGGGCAGGGGTTCCATGAGGGTGAGAGGAAGGCGGGAAAATTCCATGCTTTTAAAAATGAAAAAACTGGGAAATGCTGATTTGTCAAAATTAAATAGATTTCATTCTTGCAAGACTTTCAAAGACACTAGTAAATAAATGTGCAGTGTTTGGAGGGTGGCAGCTCACGCCTACGTAATCCCAGCACTTTGGGAGGCTGAGGAAGGGGGATAACTCAAGGCTAGGAGCTCAAGACCAGCCTGAGCAACACAGCAAGACCAGGGCTTTACAAAACAATACAAATAGATACATAAATGTGCATTGGGAGCAGCCCAGAGGAAAATAAAAGACGAAGCTTTTCCCCGAATCTGTCTGACCAGGCCACAGGTTTTGGTGTCTAGCAGACCATCCTGCAGGATTAGCGTTTCACAGAACAGCAGCCTCTGAACAGAGCATCCAGGCCACTTGCTGGCATCAGTTTGTCTGTCTTGGTCCACAAGCACTCAGTAGGCAGGTGTGTGCACATTGTTCTGGAAGCATAACACACGGCTGCGTGCTCTGGGCCTTGCACACTTATCATGAACCATTTGGAAGGAAGCCAGAGGATGGTAGGATTTAAAATCCGGTAGGTGCACACAGGCAAGACCACATCCCACGCTACGCCTGGCATCTCTTCGGAGTGGTCAGTGCAATCACCCCTGATGTTCAGTGTTTTTACCAACACCACTGGGATTAGAAAGATCGAGAGGGAGAAAGAAACCAGCAATACTGGAAGTGGTCGTGCAGCCCATCCTGTCATCATTAAAAAGTCATTTTGCCTTTGATTTGGGGAGGCACGTGCCTGGGAACGCTCCCCAGGCCTCTCACTTGACCCCAATAGAACTGTCCCTCTTCTGCCTCCGAGTGAGCTTCGTGATTAGTCATGCCCGGCTCAGCTGGCTCCATGCCCAAGCAATGCCTGAGGCTGGTCCAAGTGTTTCTCCCACCAATTTGAGCTGTCAAATCCACTCATTTTCATAGTGGCAGTTCAGTCATCCTCAAAAGAGACATTTCCTGAGGGCCAAGGGTCACATGCTCCCTAGAATCATGTCCAAGTTGTGTTCCACCCGGCCTGACTCAGGTACCGCAATTAGACTCAGAGAAGCAAATCCAGCCGCTGAACACTTGGCCCGTTCCCACCCCCAGTGCTGGTTCCAGTTTACAGTCACAGGCATCCCCAGCCCCAGGATTGACAAATGTTCCTGCTGTAGTCATAAGCTTTGTGATTCTGGGGTTTCCATATAATTTGGAGCTGGTGTGTCTTTCCGTGCTTCACGCCAGGTCCACATCTTGCATCCCTTCCTCTCCCTATCAGAGGACTTGAGACCCTGGATTGTCATTTTGCATCTGCACATTTGCATCCCCTTCTGCCTTCTAAGTGTGGTGACACCAGAAAAGCTCTCATTGATCCCTGCATCCCCAGCACCCAGCAGCGAGCTGCCAGGCACCCTGGGAGTCTCATTGAAGTTCTGGGCAAGAAGCAGAGGAAGGAAGAAAAGATGAAGAACAAAACGTATCTGTCAGCTAAGTCCTCCCCATTCATCCGGAGAAAACAGCATCTGTCAGTTCCAGAAACCCACCCAGAGATCCGTACATCTCATTGGCCATGGCTGAATCACTTAGCTACCCCCTGAGGAAAGAACCGATGCCAGGAAGGAGGAGACCCCTAACCAGGAGCACGGTTGCCCTAAACACAATAGGGCTCCTTCCTAAGGAAAGAGGACAGAGAAACTCTTCTCTCACACCATCAGTATCCGCAGTGTCTGATGGTGATGGACATGAAATGACTGGGCCTGGTTTTATTCATAAAAGTAAATAAGCTTCTTAAAAGACATGTTTGGACACGTCTCTCCACAGGTAAAAAGACATGACTTAATTTTATTTACTCAAGATTCTACCGAGAAACTCTTATACTCATCTGGCCAGCGGAAGTATCCAATTAGGGGATGTAGGGCTTTTCTTTTTAAACAAATCACTCAGTTGTCAGAAATTGAGCAGAAACCCTCACCATTTAGCTTCCTTCATGAATCACCAAATCACATCCCTTTCCAGCTATTTGTCTGTGTTGTGTTGCAAGTTAAGTTTTAAAAGACTTTTCTTTTTCCAAAGAAAATGTAAAGAATATGGTAGCCCCACAGCCACCACCAGGAGAATGAACTGTAAGTGCTGTCATCCCAGGAGGGCTTGATGACAGTGTTCCATGTGTGTATGGACAGCCCAGGCTGCCTTTAACATTGTCTCTGTGAATGGGCTTCAAGATGTTTTGACTGTTATCTGTTACAAAGAGCCTCGCTATTAATTGCATATTGTCATAGCTCTTACTCCAATATAACTGTTAGCCCAACAAAGCATTCTCTCCTCAGGAGAAGGGGATGTGGACACAGCCTGGTTTTCTTCCCTTGGGTAAGAGGTTTTTCTAAGACTGTCTCAGCTCTATTCATAAGTTTTCTTGAAGAAAATCAACTTAAGGGAAGGCTTGTTCTTCCCTGTCCGTGACTTTAGCTCTTTCCCAGACAAAAGTGAGGACGACTCCCCAGCATCCCAGGATCCGTCTGTGTCGGTGAAACAGCAGGAGCAACATTTCTCAGTGAGGTTTACGGAAGACACAAGGGACTCGGGCATTAGGGCTATAAAAGCCCCAGGTAGTACAGATGGTGGTGGCAGTTGCATCCCAGCCTCTCCCCGATCCTCTTTTCTACTCCCTGTGTGATCTGATGCTGGAGAAAATGTGGTTTACGGGGAGACTGGTAGGGAAGTCATGTGGGTAATGAGATCAGCAAAAGTAAGGTAGAAATGTTATTTATAATGAGGAATATGAACTATTACTTAACTTCAAGAAGAAAGGAGCGATGTCATTATATGCTAGGTTCAAGAGTTTTACTCTGTGTTGGACAAATGTAAGGAGGTGAACCAACTGTATACCTACCCCATTCCCTATATCCCCCAGGGACTGAAATTTTTAAAACACAAATATGATCATTCTCTTCTCCCCATATTCACTCCCAGAGGCTCTCACTGCCTGCCGGACACAGCCCACACCTCTCAGAACTGGTGTACGAGTTCTTACACAAGTGGACCCGGCCTCGTTTCTACCCTTGCTGTCCCACCCCCCACTCTGCCACAGCCACACAGAGGCCACGATGGACAATTTCCTGTTCCCAAGGTCAGTGTCCTTTCCTGCCCTTGCCCTCAGTATGGGCTTCTCCTCTTCCTGGGATTCCTTCTCTTCCTTCTTACCTAATAAACTATCATTCCTCCTTCAGAACCCAATTTAAACGTCATGTCCTAAGAAATGCTCCTAGCCCTGTGGCGGGCCATCTCACCACCTCTGGGCTCTACACACTTGGCCCCTACCCCACCCATGGCACTACTCATCCATGTGTCACCATTGTATTTCGATGTTCCCTTCTCGTTGTAAGTGATCTCAGCAGGGTTGTGTCTTAGCGACTGACGTAGTCCCTGCAGCTCGTGCAGTGGAAGGAAAGTAGAGTGTGTTGGAGGATGAGAGGAAGAACGGATGGACAGATGGGTGAGTGGGAGGATAGATGGATGGGTGGGTAATTTGTATGACAGTAGGTACCTTGTGCTATTAAGCAGGATCCCACAAGCCTAGGAGCTGAAAGAGATCTGTAAACAAAGAATCATTGAACTGAGACTGAGGTGATCCCAGACCTAGTAGCTTTATAGGTCCCAGTGTCCCCATCTAATAAATGAGGAAGGCATTTCCTGCCCTGAAGTTCTGTGTGTCAGTGGTAGTCTAAATCACTGCCACCCATAGAACTTTCTGAAGGAGTAGAAATATTCTAAAATTTCTTCTGTCCAACAGGGTAGCCATTAGTCAATGGTGTACTTGAAACATAACAAATGCAACTGAGAAATAAATTTGTGATTTTTTTTTTTTTTTTGAGACAGAGTCTCAAGCTGTCACCCTGGGTAGAGTGCTATGGCATCACAGCTCACAGCAACCTCCAATTCCTGGGCTCAAGCGAGTCTCTTGCCTCTGCCTCCCAAGTAGCTGGGACTACAGGTGCCCGCCACAACGCCCGGCTATTTTTTGGTTGCAGCTGTCATTGTTGTTTGGCAGGCTCGGGCTGGATTCGAACCCGCCAGCTCAGGTGTACATGGCTGGCGCCTTAGCCCATTGAGCCACAGGTGCCGAGCCTAAATTTGTGATTTTATATGACTTTAATTTTATTTGAAATAACCACATGTAACTAGTGGCTACCATGTTGGATTTGGATAGCACAGGACAAACCATTGTGCACAAACTCTGTGGTCTATTCAGTGTACTACTTACTACTTAACACTCAAAGGCACTGCTGTACAGGCCTGAACTGCATGGATGCTTCTTTATCCAGCTGATAAAGACACCTATGCTTGGTGTCATTCCTCAACTAACCACAACCCCTCTACTGACTTTGGCCCAGGCTATCACACCTACCTGCCCTGAATCCACACAATTAGAATTATGAGGATCAGCCCAAACGAAAGATAAAAATTTGCTGATGAATCTCAAAGCATGACCTGATACATCTCCAGTTTCCTTTGAGTTCAGGTCCTCAAAGTTTTCACCCCATTGAGGGTAAAAATGGTGTCTTGTGGCTCGGCTCCTGTGGCTCAACAGGCTAAGGTACACCTGAGCTGGCGGGTTCGAATCCAGCCCGGGCCCGCCAAACAACAATGACGGCTGCAACCAAAAAATGGCCGGGCATTGTGGCAGGCACCTGTAGTTCCAGCTACTTGGGAGGCAGAGGCAAGAGACTCGCTTGAGCCCAGGAATTAGAGGTTGCTGTGAGCTGTGATGCCACGGCACTCTATCCAGGGTGACAGCTTGAGGGTCTGTCTCAAAAAAAAAAATGGTGTCTTGTTCATCACATTTTTCACAACATCTAGAATCATGCCTGGCAATTAGCAAGATGATCAAGAGACCAAGGCCAGTTATGCCAATATCATAAGCCCTTGCCTGTTTTTATAACCCAAAGCCCATTAATTAAAGAAGAGGCCAGGTCCCCAGGAGGAAGGACTCCATAATACACAACAGGTATACACACTTCTGATTTCCCCAGTTCTTCCCCCAAAGGGTCTTTGACCATTTACCCTGGCAGCTGAACTGAGGAGAGGGGCTACCCAAATATTCTGAGGACTGTTGGACACAGGATCCAAATTGACATTGATATTCAGAGACCTTTTAGAGTAGGCGCCTAAGAGAACTAGTTTATAAATGGAATCCTGGCCAAAGTCTAACTCACAGTGGGTCCACTGAGATGGCAGATGCATCTGGAGATCATTTCCTCAGCCCCTGGATATGTAATCAGAATAAACATGCTTGGTGGTTAGCATGACCCTGACATTGGTCTATAGGATAAGAGTTATAATGGGGAAACTTCTCCCTGCCACCTCCTAGATAAGATAAAAAATGAGACCATCCCTAAGAGATGTGACAAAAATAGGGCCTCTCTCAAAGGTCTAAACTGCACAGTCTAATATAGTCCTAACCACGTGTGGTCACTGAGGATTTGAAATGTCGATAGAATAACTGAGGAACTGAATTATTTTATTTTATTTTAATTAATAAAATTGTTAAACATTTATGTGATTCACTTATTGGAAAACTTTTAAATACACTTGGAATCAACTTAAGTATGTGTGTTTTTCTACTTTTTCAGCTGTAAGTTTTATGAAACCTAAATATAGATCAGTCTTTCTGATAAAACTTTACCATCTGGATTGGAATATACTATAAGCATTAATATTACTTAGTGCCCCCAAAAAGACTGTAAAATAGCTCATTAATAATATTTTATGTTGGGCGGCACCTGTGGCTCAGCGACTAGGGCACCGGCCCCATATGTCGAGGGTGGAGGGTTCAAACCCGGCCCCAGCCAAACTGCAAAAACAAAAAATAGTCGGGCGTTATGGCGGGTGCCTGTAGTCCCAGCTACTTGGGAGGCTGAGACAAGAGAATCGCCTAAGCCCGGGAATTAGAGGTTGCTGTGAGCTGTGATGCAATGGCACTCTACCTAGGGTGATAAAATGAGATTCTGTCTCTAAAAAAAAAATAATAATAATAATAATAATATTTTATGTTTATTACATACTAGATTATTTTTAATAGATTGAGTTAAATAAAATACATTGCAAGAATTAATTTACTGTTTCTTTTCACATTTTAATGTGGCTATCAAACATTTTTTAATTACATATGTGAGATATATTATACATACAATGGAAAGCACTGGTCTCAAAGATGCAGAGGTTGTGGTTCCAGTCATAACTCGATGTAATTCACTAGTCTGGCCTCTGCAAAAAGCAGACAGATCCTATGGAATAATTGTAAAGTACCAAAAATTCAACAGGTACAGGCCCCAATGCAGCCAGCATATTATTTTTTTCCTGTCAGCAACAGTTTGGTTTCCCATGTCCCTGACCACCCCACCCCCAATGGTTTGTGACTGCAAGGGTATCCTCGGTCATGTCACGCAGGCCTTGATTTGACCAACGCATTCTTCCCCAAACTTAACAGAAAAAAGGATCAAAGACAATTCACATTCACATGGAATGGACAGGAGTACACGTTACAATTTTGCTGCAATGGGATCTGGCTTGGGTTCAGATTCCAATTCTTTCCCCCTATGCTTTTGACAAGTTACCTCCCCAAGCCTTACTTTTTTTTCCCCCATCTGTAAAATTAGATCAATTATGTCTACTTCATCGGGTTGCTAGAAGACCAACACGAGCTAATATGTGTAAAATGCCTGTCATAGAGCAAGCCTTCAATAAATAGTGCCCCAAAAAGGACTGTAAAGTATCTCATTAATAATATTTTATGTTTATCACATACTAGATTATTTTTAATAGTAAATTAATTTACTATCTCTCTCCCCTCAGTGGCCAGAGAGAAAAACCTTAGATGATAGATAAGGCATGTAATACATTGACCTGAGTGAGGGTAAATAGGATAGTACCGCCATTTTGTCATGATATATACTGGCAACTGCAGAGAAGGCTGGGACTTCGCCTGCCTACAAGAATATAGCAGCTTGGTTGCCACCTCAGTTCCATAATAGAATTACCTTAGGTTTGCTAAGTACATGGATGATCAGTTTCTAATCCCAGAGATTTTGACTTAATTCAAATATTGAAATTTATATTTCATTAAATTACTGCAAACTTCCAAACACAACCAGTACAACTGGTCTGGGATAATATTTAGGCATCTTTCAAAAGTCCCCCTAAGTGACTCTAACAGGGTCAATCTTGCCCTACCTCTTAAATAACCTATCTCCTCTCTAAATTAAAACTGGTGCCAATCAGTTACAGATGAAGATTAATGAGATAATTGCATCTAGTATATTCTTTGAGATCCTTGATAGGGGAAAGGAGGCACAGGATATAATTAGTGTCATTGTCATTATTATCAGTTCAAGTTTAAATTTTTTTGTTTTTTATGTTTTTATTAATTTTTTTAGTTTTTATAGAGATAAGGGTCTTGCTATGTTGCCCAGGCTGGTCTCAAACTTCTAGAGTCAAGTAATCTTTCCACCTTGGCATCTCAAAGTGCTAGGATTACAGGCATGTGCCTATTATCAGTTCAAGTTTAAACTAAGAATTAGAAGTGGTAGATCGATCCCTTCTGCCCGCTGCTCAGCCTCCCCCAGTCCTGGATTTTTAATTCTGAGTATGTTGTGAGGTCTGGGGCCGAAGGAACGTCTTAAAGCATACTAATGTGGAGGCCAGGTGTGAGCTGGAGCCTGCTGCTATTTGCTATTAATACAGCAACCCCAGTGTCAGCGTATTTGCAACACATTTCAAGATTGGGTCAGGAGGCCAGGAGCTGATGATGGATTTTATTTATTTATTTATTTATTTATTTAGCTTACTGCCAAATTTGAGGATTGTAGGGTTCTCAAAATCATCAGGTTACAGAGAACAGGCACCATGGAGAGGGGGAGAAAATACATTCTGGTTGTCTCATTCCATCCGGTCAGCTCCTCCCCCCACCAATCTCTCTAGCCCACGGTAAGGTGAGGCAACAGAGGCTGCAGGTCAAGGCAGAGGGGTGTTTGTCACTGGCCTGCTGGCTGGGACAGGGCACGGAGCCACGTCCACACTGAGCAGCAAGTCAGCTCTCCACCCGCACAAGTCGTTAGCTGAGTCTCACAGCTGCTTGTCCCCAGATGGGCGTGATCAACTACTATCAGGGTCGGGACTAGCCAAGTGTCATGGGCAGGTGGCCACTTAGGGGACTCAGAAGGGCATACGGTCTTCAAGGACAGAGGCCAGCCTCACCCTGTTGGTTTATGGTCAGCAGTGTCTCACACACTCTCACGTTGGGGAAAGGTTTAAGTCACGTTATTTCAAATCTCTACATCTCTTCACCAAAAACAGAAAGCAAATGCTACCAATTCTCACTAGAACCAGCAGATCTTGGCACTGGAAGGACCTGAGAGGTGAGCTAGGCCAAGTTGCCTTTCAGTACCCTTCATGTCATCACCCTGTCCCCAGGAAGCGAGGCGACTTTTCATCTCTGCTTGATGATCTCCTGGGAGGGAGAACCCACTTGCTGCCAAGTGCCCACTTGATCAGCCCTTGTGGGGGCCACAGGTACCCTCATTAAACACTATTTGGGAGCGCGTCTGTGAGGTGTCTCCAGAGGACAGGAGCATTTGAATGGGTGAACTCAGGACGGCAGACGGCCCCCCTCAAGGGGGGCATCCCCATCTATTGAGGGTCTGAGCAGGACAAAAGGCAGAGGAAGGAGGGAAGGAGGAATTGACATCCTATTTTTCCTGCCTCTTCTGGAGCTGCAACATCTCATCCCATCCCCTCCTGCCCTCACACCGGGATCTACACCACCGTCCCCCTTGGTTCTCAGCCCTTCAGACTCCAGAGTCCCCACTAGCTTTCCTGGGTCCCCAGCAGAGGTCCTCTAGGAAGATGTGAGTCAGTTCCTCATAGTAAATCTCCTCTTATCTATGCTATTTATCTCCCATTGGTTCTGTTGTTCTGGAAAACCCTGACTAATACAGCCCTGTCCCCCAACCTAATTAAAATAAATGTCTTTACTGTAGTTTCAGAATATAGTACAGCAAAAAAATGTCCACGGGTAGAGCTATCTGTGCCTCTGCCTGGCTCCACGTTTGAAGGATGCACAGTGGCAAACATAGAGTTAGTCGTATCAGCCACAGAGTGATCTGACACCTGGAGCCGCTCAACACGCTAACGCTTCTCAGCTGCCTGGAAAGTCGCCCTGGAGAGCAGCGCAGACGGGACTTTGTTTTCTTCTTTTGCTTGCCATTTCTTTTTAACATTTTCAAGTCCCTTTTTCTCCTCCCACGCATCTGGCAGCCACTTCCAGTCCAATAGCTTGGAAACTTCTGTGGCTTCCTCAACCCACCTCCATCCTGCAATAGGATCTGAGGTGATGCCATTTGTCCTCAGTTGGAAGGACATGTATTCTGGGGGTGTAGCATAAAGAGCAGGAGGTTTGGAATGACTAGGCCGGGACTCAAAATCTAAACCTCCCACTTACAGCTTTGTGCCCTTGGGGAAATCAGTTAACTCCTCTGAGTCTCTATTTTCTCCTCTGCAAAATGAGTTTGATATTTACCTTCAAAAAGATGAGATAATTCAAGAAGAAAATGTATATATTGAAAGCAATGCAACTTACCACATTAGCAAATTAACAGAGGAAAAAGCATATATGATCACCTAAATAAGGCAAAGAATATTTTGATAAAATTTAACACCCATTCATGACAAGAACATACTGACTAGGAATAGAAGTGAACCTCTTTAACAAATGGTATCTACAAAAATTCAGTGGGCTGGGCACAGCGGCTCACTCCTATAACCTAGCTCACTGGGAAGCTGGGGCAGAAGGATTGCTTGAGCCCAGGAGTTCAAGACTAGCCTGGGCAACACAGAGAGATGTCTATCTCTACAAAAAAAAAAAATAATAATAATACTTCAAATAGCTGAGCATGTTGGCACACACCTGTAGTCTCAGCTACTCAGGAGGCCAAGGCAGGAGGATTGCTTGAGCCCAGGAGTTTAAGGTTGCAGCAAGCTATGATTGCACCACTGCACTCCAGCCTGGAGCAACAAAATAAAACCTGCCTCTAATAACAAACAAAAAGCCCGCAGTAAACCTTACACTTAAGAGTGAAATAGTGGCAATGTGCCCATTATTACCATGAATATTCTTTCTCTCTTTTTGAGATGGAGTCTTACTCTGTTGCCCTAAGTAGAGTGCTGTAGTGTCATAACTCACAGCAACCTCAAACTCTTGGGCTCAAGTGATCTTCTTGCCTTAGCCTCCTGAGTAGCTGGGACTATAGGCACCTGCCACACATCCGGCTAGTTTTTCTATCTTTACTAGAGATAGGGCCTCGCTCTTGCTCAGGCTGGTCTTGAACACCTGAGCTCAAGCAATCCTTCTGCCTCGGCCTCTCAGAGTGCTAGGATTATAGGCACAAGCCACTGATTATTCTACATTCTACCAGAAGTCCTGGCCAGAGCACCAAGGCAAGGAAAAAAATTTATTTATTCTTGGAGGAATTTATTACTATACTGCTAAAAGAAGAAATTAAACTGTCACTGTTTTTAGTCAATATAATTGCCAACATAAAAACCTCAAAACACTTTACACATAAATAATTAAAACGTATTTACTAAAATAATTTTATTTGCTTATTAAAATTATTTAAACACAAAAATTTAGCAAAGTTGCTAGAGACAGAAATCAAAGAGCAAAAATCAATGTATTCCTAAATACCAAAAACAATGTATTCCTAGATATGAAGAATTTTTTTAATTTTTAAATAGAATCAAATACATGAACTATTTAATAATATATCTAGGTACTCTGAATCCTCATCCTAGGCTTGTTCTGGGCCCCTCCCATCTTATTCTGCAGCAAGTTTTGCAAAGCTCAGCCTGACCCTAATTCCATTCAGCACCTCTCCAACCACACATGTTTTCCTTTGCTAATCACGGCCAAGGGCTGTGCTTGAGACTGTGCTTGAGGCTGTGCTTGAGGCAGCAAGAGAGAGGCGTGTTCATCATTTCTTGTTTCTGCTGCCTGACTCCATTTGCTCACCATTCACCTCTCTCCCCCCACAGGTTCATGTTATTTGAGCCCAGTGCAAGACAGAGGACCCAGATGCAAGGTCGGGCCTGGCAAGTTCTAGGATGGGGGAGGCTCTCCCACGGTGATGAAGACTACGAATAGAGAGGGATAAAAACTTACCTGTCCAGTACAGTGAACACTGTTCTGGAGACGGGCACATTAAAAGCCCTGACTTCACATTATATGTATATCCAGGTAACAAAGTATATAGTATTTGTACTTTCAGCATTATAGAGTACATCCAGGTAATAAAGTATATAGTGTATGTACTTTCAGCATTATAGAGTACATGCAGGTAACAAAGTATATAGTATATATACTACACTTGATCTTAGCCAAAAGGCCAAGAAGCGATAGTATATATACTTTCAGCATTATATAGTATATCCAGGTAACAAAGACATTTGTACCTCCTTAATATTTTGAAATTAAAAAAAGAATAAGAAAATCACCAAAGATACTGAGGAAAGGTTGAAGCAATTTTTTTTTAAATGTGAGTCAAGACTTCGTATCAGACAAGTGTAGGTTTAGTCCCTACTTGGCACTTTACTGTAACTTCAGGCAATTCATAGGATTCCTATGAGGAGTAATTGAGGCAAGAGATGCGGGGTGCTTGGCACAAAGTAAATGTTCAGTAAATGTTAGCAGTGAGGGTGGTGTCCCCCGAACCCCACCGCAGTTAAAGGTAATACAAAAATTTCTTCAGAGGCCAGGTGTCGTGGCTCACGCCTAGGAGGCTGAGGTGGGCAGGTCACTTGAGCTCAAAGTTCAAGACCAGCTTGAAGAAGAGCGAGACCCCATCTCTACTAAAAATAGAAAAAAATAGCAGCACGTTGTGGAGGGCACCTATAGTCCCAGCTACTCTGAGGCTGAAGCAAGAGGAACTCTTAAACCCAGGAATTTGAGGTGCTGTGAGCTACAAAGATGCCACAGCACTCTAGCCTGGGCAATAGAATGAGAGTTGGTTTCAAAAAAAAATTGCTTTAGAAACAGATGCGTCTTCTACTCTGAAATCTAAATTGAACCGATGGGATACCATTTTTTCCCTAATGTCACTGACCTAACACGCAGCCAGTCTTGATGAGAAAGTAGGGAAAGAGGCCCATGCCATGACAGTCGGACTACAAACTGATAAAAAGTTTCTAAAGCAAAGTATAGCAACTCCTATGAATAGCCTTGAGAGCATACATACCCTTTGACCTAGAAATTTTACTTACAAGACTTTAATCTAAAGAAATAATCGTGGTTGTGTGCCAACACACACCCAAATACAGTTCACTGCAGCATTGTAAATTACAACACCAAATATTGACAGGGGAGGGAAAGGGAGATCTAAATACCCAACAAACTGGATTAAAGTAATAATAATATAATAGTCAGAGCCACTGGCAATGACATGGTAAGGACTTAGTGACATGAGAAAAATCATAACATATTTTAAAGTTTAAGGAGCTGGTTTCAGAACAAAAGGAAATTATTAATATTCTAAATGAAAAAGATTCCACAGATACACTAAAATATTATGAGCAGCCGTTCCTGGGCAATGGGAATAATAGCTACAATCCTCCCATGATTAATACATTGGATTTACATATTTTGAAACAGTGCTTTTAAAGAACGCATGCCATTTTGCTCAACTGCTGAGCAACTTTGAGGAATAATGAGGAGATAGGAAGTCCTTACTTAGCACTGTGCAGGCAGTGTGGGGCTGACTGGCTGGCCTGCTCCCCTGAGGCCAGCCCTGCTCTGGACGCAGACCCACTTCTCTGCTTGGATTCCAGGTGTCCACAGAGTAAGGTTTTCTTCTGAATTTAGATTCCAGGGAATATTTATGCAACTACTCATGAAAATGCCTATTAAAAGAGATTTTTTTTCAAATACAATTTGTACAGCAGAGCAGGAAAACATTATTTTTGGAAACTAGTGGAATACAGAGAAAAAGATGTTAAGCATAGTGGTGGAAACAAAGCTATTTCTAGCTCTGTGCCCCTACGCTTCTCTCTTCCCACCTACAATGTTTGTCAATAAGGGGAGAATTTTTTTAACCTCAGAAAATGCCATCAGTGGGTCAAAGGTAACTTATTTCAAGGGTCAGACCTGAGTGTTAGGAAAGTGAGACAGCCCCAAGCACTGAGGCCTGTGCTGCCTTGAGAGTTCCAGAGCCTTTTTGTTATGTTAATAGCCTTTAACTTAATGCTTTTTTTTTTTTTTTTTTGCTGTACTTTCTGTTTTGGAAAAATAAATTAAAAGGTGTTAAGTTGAGAAGAGTTATAATTTATTTCCATCTTTGTGCTTTTCTATATTTTCTATGTGTTCCCAATTTTCTACAATGGATATGAGTTACTCGTGTAACTAGGTTGTTATTATTATTTTTTTAAGAGAAGTGTGCAGTGACGGCCACAGCTACTTCCATGGCATCATTTCACGTACCCTACAAAGACCTCCTTCCCTCCCGAGGCTGCCTAAAATACTTTTAACTGAGAATAGGGACTTTCATTTCTATGAGCTAATGCTGAAAATTCAAAGCTGTGGCCTAGGCCCGAGGTAGAGGAGGACATGGGGTCTATTTGTACAATGTACTGTAATAAGTAATAATGCCTTCCTGAGCTATTCCTAGGAAAAGGGCTGTTTAATTCATGGGTCCAGTCTCTCTAGTGGCTTAGACCTCCCCTTCTAACTCCTGTCCCATAGACAACCCTCTGGGGCCATGTGAGCTGATTCTGCTCTCCCCCATTTCTACGTCACTAGTGATCTAAGAGAGAGAAGCACTGGAGATCAGGCACAGTTGGGTGAGGATGAAGCCTCAAGGGCTGTCATTACTGTTGGGAGCCTAAGGCAGCCACGCCTTTCCCTTCTCTTCCTCCTCCCCTCCTAAGACAAAAACACAAAGGACCTGGTTAGCCCCACCCCCAAAGTTTACAACAAAGGACTCTAACTTTTCTGGGCAAGTTATGGAATTTGCCCACCCCTAGGGTTCCATATAAAAGGGGTCTCTAACAGCCCCTGGACCCAGACAACACCTTTGCCCTGCCCAGGTGGGTCACCCTCCCCTTTCAATGAACCTGGCCTGAACATCTCCAGTCCCTCCGGGCACCTCCACTTACACCTCTCAATCACTACACAGTGTGCTCTCCGTGGCGTCAGTAAGGTGAGGAGCAGTGGGGGGTTTCCTAGGGGTACCCCACACAGCTTGCCTGGCTCCCTGAGTCTGGATCCTTCCTGTTCCTCATGAAGCACCTGGTTCAGGAGGGAAGAACCTCTGGGACCTTAATGTTTCAACAGGTTTCAACATGACCCTAAAGCCAGACTCATTGCCCAGGTCTACTTGAGTGGCCTCCTGGGTTATTACGAGAGTAACCCGAGGACGGATGTGGATGTCACTAAGACTGGACATCTGGATGTCTGCTGGATGTCTAATGATCCCCAACCTGGGACAGTGGTCAGCAAGGGAGACAGTGCTGGAAAAATCACAAGACTTACACCAAACTTAGTGCATCAAATCAGAAGCATGTAAGGGCACAAGCTATTTCATGGGCCAGGTGACAGCCAGAAAACAGTGCAGCCCCTGTCCTGCTTCTCAGGAGTCTTTCTATCGGGCACGTAACAGAGCACGTGCAAGGAAGCACAGCAGCCATAGTGATCAGTCAAGGTGAAGAATGAGAGAGGGGAGGTTCCAGCCCCAGGAGGTGGGTAAAGGGTAACAGGGACAGGGGATAACGGACCATCTGAAGCGGCCAGATAACGGCACAAGCAAGAGGGGTGGGGAGGGCAAGTCTCATCTCCTCAGGCAGACGTCTCAGCTTCTCCAGCCTAAGCTACTAGTTGATGGTCTCAGCGACCTGCACCGCTGATTTCACCATGCAGGGATGGTCAGGTAGACATTCCCCTGACTGGGCACCTTCAGGCTCCTTTCTTCTCAATTAGGAGTACAGGGGTGGCCTGCCTGTGGGCTTTACCCTGGCTTTTGAAGGCCCCATGGGGTCTCAACTACCTATTCCCACAGGCATCAAACTTCAACTACACTCCTGAGCCAGGTACCATGGTCAAGTTCTTCACAGTCACCAACTTCAGGTCTCTCCCTGGTGGTGTAAGAAGACAAGAAGACACCAGCCACACTAAGCTCAGTACCTTGTAGTTACTCGAGAATTGTTCAGCTGCCTTATTTCCATCCCCAGATGCAGGAATGTTTATAGCCCTGAATATAAACACCAAGAACCTAATGATAATTAGTTACAGTTTGAATCATTTTTCTCCTTGGGTCCACTGATCCACAAAAAATATAATATACCATATATAAAAACTAAAAGTGACTAGGAGTTTCATGCAAGGGGTGGGGGGAAACAATGTTGGTTTTGTGGGTTTCTGTTTTTTAGAGAAAAACTAATAAAGGAATACAAAAAGATCAATTTTTGGTTTTGAGACAGGGTCTTTGTCACACAGGCTGGAGCCCAGTGACACAATCATAGGTCACTGCAGTCTACTGGCCTCCTTCCTCAGCCTCCCAAATAGTTGGGACTACAGGTGTGTACTGCTGCACCTGCTGATTTTTTTTTTTAATTTTTTTAAAGATAGGTTCTCATTGCACAAGTTGGTCTCAAATTCCTGGCTTCAAGGGATCCTCCTGCCTCAGCCTCCCAAAGTGCTGAGATTACAGGAGTGAGCCACCACACCCAGCCTAATTTTTCTACTTTAAATTTTTTAAAAAGTGTACTTAACACTTTATTAAACACACAAATAAGAATAAGTATAGCCACTTTTTAAGAAGTATTGCCAGTTAAGGATGAAGGCAGGGTTTGTTGGAAAAGAAAGAAACACCCTAGGACGAAAAAGAGCCGCAGATAGTCCAGGGCTCGCCGCGGGTCCTCCAAGAGGTACCCAAGGAAAAGCAGTGGGAGAGGCGGTGGGGAAGAAGACGGGTGGGGAAGTCCCTGAGAGGAAGGAGAGAGTGTGAGGACCGCCGCCGGCCCCTGACGGCCCCGCCCGGGGCCCCGCTCACCCCGCGCGCCTCGGCCTGCCCGGGGAGGGAGAGCGCCACCGTGTGGGCCGCGAGGCTCTGGGCGCTGCACGTCTTCAGAGCCGGGCGCCTTTTTACTTCCCGGACACATTTTCCTTTCAGCAATTGAGAAAGACGCCTCACAAACAGAGTGGTTTCCAAAATCTTGGTAAGGATCAAAGGCCTGGCGATTGCCCACACCGGCATCATCCACCTCGGCAATGGACTCATTCTATTTCGCGTCCCAGGGCCCAATTCAGAGGCGCTCCCGCCAACCGCACAGCCAGCCCTCCTGGCAGGCAGGGAGCTGGCGGAGTAAATGGGGACAGCGGCTTGGCAGCGGCTGTGATCCGAGGGTTCAAACCCAAGCGAGCGTGGTCAGGGCAGCAGCGTGAGCCCCCGCCCGGAGGATGGCGTTCTGCAAGGGTGGTGAGGGTCTCAGAAATACTGATCAGGGAATAAACAGGTGCATGTACAAAGATTTTTGTTCAGCAGTGTTCTTTGCAGGTTTATTTATAATACTGAAATTTTGGAAACAGCCTAAAGAGCCAATGAGAGGCGCCTGGTCAAATACAGAGCAAGGGCACCCACCTGTGGAACGGAATGGAGCCATTAAAAATGATGGTGCATCCAGAGATGTGCTTCTAGCCTGCGGTCCTCTGCTTTCCTTCCGTGCAAAAAATTGCTTTAAAAATTACACTCTACAATAAAAGTGATGCAGTGGACTGTCTAATGGCATGGACAAATATTCTCAGTGTAGTGTTAAATTTTAAGAATACAAATCTGAATATGTCACTGTGGTGTGAATTCCTCTTTCTTAACCCCACTGTTAGTGTGTGCTAGCATGTCATATTTTATGTGGCCTCGTAAACCATGTTAAATGCTTTCTGGAATAAACTGGAGAAATAATAAATAAAGAAAATAATGTGTAGAGTCGAGTCTTCACTGCAAAAATTTATGTGCGCACATGGAGAGAATAACAGAGGATAGAGGAGGTATGTGACAATCATAAACACTGTGGTTGTTTCCAGCTAAAGATTACTGATCACTTTTATTTTATTTGTTTATGCATTTGTGTCTGCCTCTGTTTTCTACACTGAATAGGTATCACTTCTTAAATCTGAAAAACAGCAAATTTCTTTCAAGCCCACTTGCCTCCCATTCTAGCCTGTGTCTCACCAGCCAGGCAAGCCAGGTGGAGCTCTTAAAACGGAACAGAGATAACCTGGGAAGTTCAGCTAAGTGGAAAAAGTGCTCCTCCCCAATCCGAAGTCTTCCAATTCCAGCCTTTGAGCCACACTCTGTAAGACGTCTGGCAGAGGTTAACACAGAAGAACTTGATCCTGAACTTAAATTCACACTCCGCTGCTTACTTATGTTCACTTTGGAGTGAATGACTTACTTTCTCCTCTCGATTTCATCATCTGAAAAGTGGAGCCGTAATACAGTGGAACCTCTGTAAGTTGACCACCCCACGGACTTGTAACAAACTGGTCAACATATGGAGACGGTCAACATAGATTAGGCCTACTGTACTGACACGTGCAAGTGGTGCATGTCTGGTCTATGAAAACTGTGTCAGCTTAAAGAGGTGGTCAGCTATGGAAGTTCTACTGTAATAATACCTCTCAGGATCACTGAGAAATTAAATGTGATGGGCTGCACCATATAAAGCTGCTGGTGTTGTAAGTCACATGTGCTGAATACCAGCAATGTCTGTTGGTTCAATCAACACAAGTAATGAGCTCAACTTCGTGCCTGCATGTGGTCAGGGCTCATTCAGAATGATTTTCTCCCCATTTCACAAGTCAGGCTGTGAGCAGAAAAAACAGGGCTGTGGCTGCGGTGAGGGTGGTTTAGGGAGGCAGAAGAAAGGAGCCTCTGAGGGGTAGAGGCTCTTCAGATACAGTGTTGACAAAGGCTAATTCAGCGTCCCTATCATCATTTTAAAGCCTCTTCTCGCCCCTCGCCCCACACACATACACAAACATACCACTCACTTTCCTGACCTCATCAAAGTTAATTCCAGAAGGCAGAACTCCTCCCCCAAATCTGAGCCCTCAAGGATCCACCTCTTGAAGCCAAAGGGCTAATGTCACCACAGGAACACCGAATCCTCACTCCAACAGCTCTGCCTGGGCGCAGGTTTGCCCAGGAGTGTGGAGGTGGCAGGATGTTTCCTCCTGCCCTGGGAAAGGTGCAGAGACTGTGGTTTAAGCAGCCTGGTGTGGCGCCACCCTGGTCCTAATTAACTCAGTTACTATAAGTTCCAGTGCACCAGGTATTGAGATACCTGAATCTGAGGGATGGGGAGCCCTGGGAAACAATGTTGGGGGCAGAAAAGGAGAAAGTCACCGCTAGTCAACCTGTCGGGGCCTTTCATGGGGGGTAATACAAAGTCGAATGTTTCCTGGAGATACCATATTCTGAATCAATTTTCATCTGAAATAAAAGGTCTGTCCCACCCAACTGGAGCTGCCGCTGGCTCCAGTCCTAACGAGGACGTCGCATCTTCTCAGTGCCATCTTCCAAACCCAGGACTGAGTGGGAGAGCTCAGCTGGTGGGGTGGGGCTCAGTGAGAAGGGATAAGGTGCAGAGGAGTGATGGTGTCAAAGGCTTTTTCATCTGGGGTTACTTACTCCACAAATAACAACTACTACTCATCAGAAAGATCTACGTGGCTTATTTCATGTAATGCACTAAACAGTGCTAGGTTTAAAAATTGTAAGCATTTTATTTTTATTTATTTATTTTTTTTTTTGAGAGAGAGTCTCACTTTATTGCCCTCAGTAGAGTGCTGTGGTGTCACAGCTCACAGCAACCTCCAACTCCTGGGCTTGGGCTATTCTCTTGCCTCAGCCTCCTGAGTAACTGGGACTACAGGCACCCACCACAATGCCCGGGTATTTTTTTTATCATTGCAGTTTGGCCAGGGCCAAGTTCAAACCTGCCACTCTTGGTATATGAGGCCAGTGTCCTACCCACTGAGCCACAGGTGCCGCCCATAAAATTGCAAGCATTTTTTTTTTTTTTTGAGGCAGAGCCTCAAGCTGTCACCCTGGATAGAGTGCCGTGGCATCACAGCTCACAGCAAACTCCAATTCCTGGGCTCAAGCGAGTCTCCTGCCTCCGCCTCCCAAGTAGCTGGGACTACAGGC
>CAUYRH010140791.1:0-16276 GCA_963574655.1 Perodicticus potto
TATTTTAATGACTTTTGTTGGTCCTGAAAAGCCATGCCATGGGCAGGAGCTTCTGATTTATTTTCTCTGGGTTAGTGCCCTAAAGAGCTTGAGTTTATGCGACTTTTTTTCAATCCCACAGAGTCAGTGCAGCGGTCAGCATGAGACATTTGGCCTTGCCATCGACACAGGTATGTTGAGGGAACTATCTTAGGGCTGGGGACATGGTAGCACATGCAGAGCATTTGAGGTGTCCATAATGGAGCTGGGGAATGTCTGCAGGTGAGGTGTCCCAAGTAGCTGATTGACAGGCTTTCTAATTGAATTCTTGGAGTGGTTATTAAAGTTCTGCAGCCTCTCTTTCCCTCTCCTTCTCTCTGCTAATCACTCAGCAAGTGCAGGTTATCTCAGTAATCTGGGTGAGGTGAGAAATAACTGGGTCTCGTGGGAAGCATCTTTTATGGCTGAGAGAGCCAGGCACTCATTCATCACATTCTCACTTTTTCCCATGAGATAAATCACAGGGTGAGGTTGTCTCTCTTAGCACTAAACCGTACTCCCTTAGAGGAGGGGTGATGTGGGTAAAGTGAAATTGTTCTTTTTATCCTCTTCAATGCATCTATTTGTGGATTTTTTGCTCCAATGGTGTGCTGAAAATTCTCCACTCGACTCCTAAACTCCCACAAAGATGCTTTCATGTGTGGGTACTTGTCAAAATTGAGCCTCCTGTGGGGAGATGATGGTAGAAAGCTTCTATTCTCCCATCTTGCTGACCTCTATAACCGTGCCTATTTTTTTCATATTGGGTATGGATGCTTTCACACTAAATGTCAGAACTGAATAGCTGTGACAGAGACCAAACAAGCTGTTGTGAGTCCAAGATATTTACCACTGGACCTTTTAAATAAGTGTTTGCTGACCTGTATCTAATCTATACAATCAAGATAAATCAAAGATAGATAATCAAGATGCTAAGGGCAGTCACAGCAATAAAAAGTAATAATCCCTTGCCAAGTTTAAGGACTTGACATGAGTAAATTTTTAGATCCCAAATCTTTGCAACATCACAGCAAATATACACAGTATGGATTTTCTTAGTCTTTCCCTAAGTAATTGATTCTCAGCTAGGAGTTATTTTGCCCTCCTCCCAGGGTAATTTGGCAAGACATTTTTTATAATCATAATTGGGAGGATGCTACTAATATCTAGTGCAGTGGTTCTCAACCTTCCTAATGCCGTGATGTATTTTCATTGTTACAAAGGGGTTGCTACCCACAGGTTGAGAACCACTAATCTAGTGGATAGAAGCCAGAGATGCTGCTAAATGTTCTATAATACACAAAACAACCCTTCAAAACAAATAATTATTCAGCCCCAAATTTCGGTAGTGCTGAGGTTAAGAAACTTTGTCCTAAATGTGCTTATGGTCATTTACTAAGATGATTGTATTCTGGGGAAAAGGGAATACCTAAATATTTCAAGGACTGTTGAATTTGAATTGAAATTAATACCCAAGGACTGAAATCATTATCATTGACTCTCCCCTGGGATCCAAGTAATAAATGTAGTCTTAGCCCAAGTTTAACTTACAATAGATCCACAGACCAAACTAATCTTTCAATACATAATCGGATGACATGAAAGGATGACATTTAGTAGGGCCCACAGCATAAAAAGGCTCTATAATAGGTCCAGGATGCTATGCAAGTGGCCCTGTTGCTTGGGATATATGTCTCAGCAAACCGTGTGGTATTCAAGGTATCAGCGATAGGAAAAGATGTCATATGGAATTTATCAAAATGTACATGCCATGTTCCAGAGCAAGGCCTTCCCACGTAAAGTGAAAAATTATATATCATTTGAAAATTGAGCTATAATAGAAATGGACTCCCTCACCTTAGAACATTGCATAATCATGTCATATGTCCAGAAATGCCCATTATGATGTGAATTCTAAGAGATCCTACACTAGGCCATAATGTTTTGTGGATCTAGAAGCAATTCACTGTAAGATGGATGTGGCACATCTGGAATTGTGTATGATCAGGGCCCACAAAAGCTGCATGAGTACATGGACCAGATCAATCATTGTTGCATTTATACCTCTCCCTCAGCCCCGTACTATGACCACATTATTTATGGTGGTGGTGGTAATAAAGTATCCCTTATGATTGGCTGATAGGTGAGGAAAATGCCAAGCTTGGTTTGTAGATGAGTCCCTTCGATATGTGGGTACAAGACAAAAGTGGTCTTCTGGGGAATTACTGCCCCACTTTCAAGATATTGAGACTGAACACAGAGTTATCCACCTTGAATGGAAAACAGATTTCAGGGGATAAATACCTAAGGGACATATCTTCTAGTGTTACCCCTGGTCATTCATTTTATGTATAACAAGAAGTGGCCTGAGTTGAGAATATATAAAAACCCATACCTGGTTTAACATTATGTCAAGGAAAGAGGCACTGAACCTTGCAAAAAGACAATCTTGCATTGCTTGCATCATGCCTCCATCTCACAGCAGCACCTTACCAGTGAACTGAGTAGAGAGAGAAAGTGTGTGCCCCATGATTGTGGGACCTTGCTTTGGAGCTCAGGGCTGTTCTGTCACAGGAAAACACAGCATAGGGCAGAATTCTGCCAGCGTTCATGGAGGGAGCATTTAGATTAGCCTGGCCAGAGGGAAATACTCTAACCCAGTGGTAGAAACCTGAATTCCAGCTAGCTCCACACTAGTTAACAAAAAGTGACGTGAGAGCCCGCAATAAATTCCTAAGATAGTCAGGCCTCAAAGGGTGTGGTATTGGGAAATCCCTGTGACTGTGCTAGCTTCAAGGCCAGTGGGCTTAGAGTACATGTGAGCCAGTGAGA
This sequence comes from Perodicticus potto, assembly GCA_963574655.1. NCBI lineage: Eukaryota > Metazoa > Chordata > Mammalia > Primates > Lorisidae > Perodicticus > Perodicticus potto. The sequence continues at coordinate 2,851 of CAUYRH010140791.1, forward strand.
CAAGCAGTGGTGGCCAGGCCAGGGCCTGCTCAGCTGTCAATTTTCTTCCACTGGGAAAGGAAAGGGGAGAGTTCAAAGGAGTTTGTTTTGTAACCTGACCAACAGCTCAGCCACAATAAAATAAATACCAAACAGATTCCTGAAGGCTTGGATTCTAGGCCTTAGTTCTTGGACAGCATTTCTAGGTCCATCATGGACCAGACACAAATATACTACCTGGAAGAGATGGACCCAGTTTTGGAAGGATTCACCACCTGCTGAAACAAACAAACAAAAAAAACCATGGGGATTTATATAAACATCATAAATAGCCAGGCAACAGGGAACATGGGCTTTTGGTGAGACTAGGGGCTAGTTTCAGGTTTGACCTTGTACAGTCTCAGCGGTGGTGGCCACAAGAGAGAACTCATGTCGCTCTTCCCCCAACTCTGGCATCCAAGCACAGAGACCAAGGGAAAAGAAAGATAGACTTTGCCTGGTAGCCTGGGGAATTCTTCTGTGTTTTACTCAAGTCTACCAAGGTAGAATTACCAGGAATTTGCAAGAGTCACAGTATTACTGGGCTTTGGGTGCCCATAGTGCTGATATGGTTGCAGTGACCAAATACTTAGATCATAGCACTCAATCCTCTTTGTACGTCTGGAAATCCTTCTCAAAAAGGACAGGTTCAAGCAAGCCCATGTTGCAAAGATTAAAAAAAAATACCTAACTCTTCAAGCCCAGACATCAGTGAATTCACAAGAATCAAAAACATACAGTAAAACATGACCTCACCAAGTGAACTAAATGAGGGACAATGAGCAATCCCAGAGCAATGAAGATATGTGTCCTTTCAGACAAAGAATTCAAAATAGCTGTTCTGAAGAAGCTCAATGAACTTAAAGACAATTCAAAGAAGGAGTCAGAAGCCTATTAGAGAAAATTCCAAAATTGATTGAGTTGATAAAAAAAAGCAAGCAAAAGTTCTGGAACTGAGAAATTCAGTTCAAAAACAGAAAAATGCACCAGAGTCTCTCAACAGCAGAAACGATCAAGTGGGAGACAGAATTAGGAAGTTTGAAGAAAGCCGATTTGAAAATACACAATAAAAAGATGACAAATAAAGAAAAGTAAAGCATACTTACAAAAATCAAGAAAATAGCCTCACAAAGGCATATCTATAAGGTAGGGACCTTAAATAGGAGGTAGAGAGAAAGATTGGGGAAGAAAATTTATTTAAAGAAATAATAACACAGAACTTTTCAAACTAGAGAAACATATTAATATTCAGGTCCAAGAAGGTCAAAGAACAGCAAATAGACTTGAGCCAAACAAGACTTCTTAATGTATTTAATAATGAAACTCCCAAAGGTCACAGATAAAGATAAGGTCCAAAAGGAAACAAGGAAAAAGAAACAAGTAATATAAAAGAGACATCCAGTATGTCTGGCAGCAGACTTCTCAGTAGAAGAAACCTTACAGGCCATGAGAAAGTGGCATGACATACACAAAGTGCTAAAGTCAAAAAAAATGGTAACAGTACAATATTATGTCCTGAAAAAATATCCTTCAAAGATGGAGGAGAAACAAAGACTTTCCTAGATAAACAAAAGCTGAAGGATTTCATCAGCACCAGACCTGCCCTACAAAAAACACTAACAAAAAAAAAATTTTTTTTTTGATTGAAAAACAACAGATGTTAATGAATAAAAATTATCTCAAGGTATAAAACTCACTGGTACCACTAAATACACAAATATAGAAAACTCCATTGCTTTAATTGCAGTATGTAAACTACTTATATCTTGAGTGGGAAGACTAAAAGGTAACCTTATCAAAAATAATTATGACAACTTTTGAGAGAGATAATTTAAAAGGATATAAATAGAAAACACAAAGTCAAAAGTCAGAAGGAGGATGGAGTTGAAATGTAGAATTTAAGATTTCTTTTTGCTTGTTTTTGTCTTTGTTTGCTTATAAGCAGAGTTAAGTTGGCACATGTTTCAAATAATTGGTTATAAAATGATTTCTGTAAGCCTTATCATAACCTCAAGTCAAAACACATAAAACAGATACACAAAAATTAAAAAGTGAGAAATTAAAACATACTACCAGAGATAATCACTTTTTTTTGGTTAAATGTTTCTTTTTCTACTTACTTTTCATTATAGATATGGCCCAGAGTTCCACAGAAAGAAGTAAAATGAATGCAACACTCTATACTTTCTTGGTTAAATCAAATCGAATGAATGGCATTAGATTATACTTACAAAGAAAAGCAAACTCTGATTCATCCATCTTTCCCACTTACAGAAAAAAGTGATTTTAAAAAAAATAAAAAAAAATGTGACCTGGTTCTTTATACCCTCATAATAACCTGAAATTAAAAAGATAAATAAAACTAGCTGGGCATTGTGGTGCATGCCTTTAGTCCTAGCTATTCAGGAGGCTGAGGCAGGAGAATGGCTTGAGCCTGGGAATTTGAGGCTTCAGTGGGCTTGAGCCTGGGAATTTGAGGCTGCAGTGGAGTATGATTGTTCCACCAAGAGAATCACTTTTAACAAAGGAAAACAGGAAGGAAGGAAGGGAAGGAGGGAAGGAGGGAAGGAGGAGGAAGGACCACAAAGCAACCAGAAATCAAATAAAAACATGGCATTAGTAAGTCCTTACCTATCAAAAGTAGCATTGAATATAAATGGCTAAACTCGCCAATCAAAAGACATAGAATGGCTGAATGGAAAAGAAAAAAAGAAAATAAAAATAAACTATCTGTTTTCTACAAGAAATCCACTTCCTCTATATAAACATGCATAGACTGAGAATGAAGTGATGGAAAAAGATAGTTCATGCAAATGGAAAACAAAAAGAGCAAGAGTAGCTAGACTTCTATCAAATAAAATAGATTTTAAGACAAAATTTGTATAAACAGACACAAAAGATCCTTATGTAATGATAAAGAGTCAAACCAGCAAGAGCATGTAACAATTCTAAATATATATGTACCCAACACCGAAGCATCCAGATATGTAAAGCAAATACTGTCAGAGGTAAAGGAAGAGATAGACCCCAATGTAATAATCATTGAAGACCTCAACACCTCACTTTCAGCATTGGACAGATCATACAGATAGAAAAACAACAAAGAACCCAACTATAACACAAGAATATAGGAAAAGGGGCACGGGTAGGGTGGGGAGAGGGGTGGTTGGGGCGGAGGGAGGGCAATTGGTGGGGCCACACCTACGGTGCATCTTAGAAGGGTACAGGTGAACCTTGCTGAATGCAGAATACAAATGTCTTCATATAATAACGGAGAAATTGCCAGGAAGGTTATGTTAATCAGTTTGATGAAAATAGTTAAGATTGTATATGAAACCAGCACATTGTACCCCTTGATTGCACTATTGTGCACAGCTATGATTTAATGATAAAGATAATAAAAAAAAATAGTTTAACATAGTAAACTGGGCATGAACTTTACGGACAACCTCTATATTTCTGACTTTTAACAAGTGTAAGCATCCTTTTATATGTTTATTGGTCTCTTTACTTAATTATGTATGTTTGTATTCTTGACCCATTTTTGCATTTGGATATTCTGGCCTATTTTATTGGCTCATATAAATTCCTTATATGTTCTGGATTTCAAAAAAAAAAAAGAAAGAAAAAAGAAAAACAACAAAGAAATATTGGAGTCATTCTGCACTGTACACCATATGGACCTGATAAATACAATAATTGCACACAAACTTTATGGCCACCTGTATTTACAAAATGACTTGTCCAACAGCTACAGAAGACACAGTCTTCTCTTCAGCTTATGGATCTTTCTGAATGAAAGAGCATATATGAAGACACAAAACAAGTCTCAAAACATTTAAAAAGGTTGAAAGCATGTCAAGTATTTCCTCTGACCACAATGGAATAAAGGTAGGAATCAATAACAAGAGGAATACTGGAAATTACACACTGGGTAGAATATTCTATAAATGTTAATTTGGCCAAGTTGATACATAGTATTATTCACATTTTCTGTAGTCTTACTTTCTGTCTTTTTCTGTATTGATTATTGATAGAAGAACATTAAGACTTCTGGCTACAATTGTGAGTTTGTGTTATTCTCCCTGCAGGTTTATCAGTTTTTTGTTTGTTTGTTTGTTTGTTTGCATTCTGAAGCTTTGTTACCAGGGACATAAGCATTTAAGATTATTATGTTCTTTTGATGACTGGATCCATTTCTTATTATTAAATGACATTATTTCTCCCTAATTATATTCTTTGATCTGAAATATATTTTGTATTATATTGACATAGCCACTCCATCTTTCTCTTCCTTAGTGTTAGCATGTGGTATCTCTTTCTATCCTTTTACTTTTAACCAAATTGTGTCTTTATATATTTAAAGTGGATTTCTTATAGGCAGCATATAGTTGGATTTTACCTCTTTTTAAATCCAATATGATAATCTCTTTTAATGTAGGTATTTAGACTATTACTATTTAATATGATTATTGATATTATGGTTGAGTTGAAATTTACCTTCCTTTTTTTTTGGAAAATATATTTTCTTTTTATTTCAGATTAACATGAGGGACCAATGTTTAGGTTAAACTGTTTTCAATTCTAAGGTAAATTTCTAGTGTAGTGAGCCCTTCACCCAGAGAAGGGCTGAACACCCTCACATTGTGCACATTAAGTGGGATCCCACCAATCACCCTCCCTCTTCCCCTTTCCACCTCCCTTTTCTCCCTTCCTCCTCACTAGCCTATACTTGTGCTTTTCTTTCATGAGGGTATGTAGTTTACATGTTGGTTTCATATTAGTGTTGAGTACACTGGATACTTGCTTTTCCATTCTTGTGGTACTTTACTATGTAGAATGTTCTCCAACTCCATCCAGATTATTACAAAAGATGCAAAGTCTTCATCCTTTTTTTATGGTTGACTAGTACTCTACAGTATACATATAACATAGTTTGTTAATTAATTCGTGAGTTGATGGGCATTTGGTTGCTTCCACAACTTGGCAATTGTGAACTGAGCTACAACAAACATTCTACTGTAAATGTCCTTGTGGTAAGACAACTTTTTGACATGATCAGTTCAGTAAAAAGCCTGATTCAATTCAGGGAGAACAGTTGCTGAGTCATTCCAGGGAAAAGAGTTGACTATGAAATAGGTCCAGGCAAAAGAGTCAATGACCAAGTCAGTCTAGGGAGCATAGTCAACAACTGAGTCATTCTAGGGCACATAGTTGTTGCCCAAATAAGTCCAGGGAGCACAGTTGACACTCCAGTCAGTCCAATAAAAATAGTTGATCACCCAGTCATTCCAAGATACAGAGTTGAAGACTAAATAAGACCAGAGAACACAGTTGATAACTGAGTCACTCCAAGGAATATAGTTGATTACTGAGTCATTCCAGGGCACATAGTTGATGACTGAGTTAGTTGAGGGTAATAATGGAAAGCCATCTTAGCCAGGGAAAACAACTTGATGATCAAACCAATTCAGGAAAAGCAACTGGCAGGCCATATATTGATGACTGAATCAGTTCAAGTTATACAGTCTGACTCAATCCAGGGGAAACAGTTGATTACTGAGTCATTCCAGGGAAAAGAGTTGACTACTGAGTCAGTCCAGGCAACAGAGTCAATGACAAGTCAGCCCATGGAAAATAGTTGATTACAGAGTCATTGCAGGATACACAGTTGATGACCTAGTTAGGCCAGGGAACATAGTTGATAACCAAGTCACTCCAAGGAATATAGTTGATTACTGAGTCATTCCAGGGCACATAGTTGATGATCGAGTTAGTTGAGGGTACATAGTGGAGAGCCATCTCAGCCAGGGAAAACAACTTGATGATCAAACCAATTCAGGAGAAGCAACTGGCAGGCCATATATTGATGACTGAATCATTTAAGTAATACAGTCTGTGGCTGGCAGGCCATATATATTGATGACTGAATCATTCAAATAATACAGTCTGACTTAATTCGAGGAAAGCTGTTGACTACTGTGTTATTCCAGGGAAAAGAGTTGAATAATGCCTCAGTTTGGGCAAAAGAATCCAAATTTACTTTCTTTTTGTTTTCTACTTTCTCCATCTATTTTTTATGTTTTCTACTTTTTCTTCCTTTTTTGGATTGGACAAATTTTATGATTCTATTTTTGGTTTATTATATATAACCATTTGTTGTGTTGTTTTAGGGCTTATACACATTTAACTTATAGCTGTCTTCAAATCCTTTTTTGAAATGAAATTATGATTTATTAATTTATATAAAATTATATGTTAAAGAATATTTTTTTCAAATTATATTTTAAAATGTTTGAAGCTGCCATTCATGGGACATAGTTTGCATTTCTATCACTTGATTCACCATTTCTGCCAGTTTCAGTTGATCCATTTTATCTGTGAATCTACCATCATTCCAGCTGAAGCTTTGCAGTGAATCTCTTAGGAGTTTGCATTCTTGGTTATACTTCCAAGCCTCCTTCATTACTTCATTCAGCTTCTCATCATCATTCTCTCTAGCCTGGGGGGAGAATACATTGAGAAATCACATCTCAGACCTTTTACAAAGCAACATTTGAATCCTTGGCTCTGTTCTCATGGTCGCGGATAGAAGCACCGACTGTCCTTGGGCTTGGTGCAAAGGACCTTCCACTTCCACAGAATGGGGTTGTTCACCGAGTGTAGGGGTTTGAGGCTGCACTTTCAGATCCTAGATTCTCATGTTGGCCAATTGCTCCACATCAGCCTGCTGGATTCCTGAAACCACGGCCTTATCTATCCTCAGATGAGCATTCAAGTGCTTTTATATCACTTTACATGTAGCATAGGAACCTTTCAACAGTGTTCTTCTACATGCTGTTTTGTCATACTCCTTACTTCTATATATGTTAAGCTCTCCAAAATATAGCCTTTTTTTTTTTGCTTTAAACAGTTGATTATCCTTAAAAGTGACTTAAATAATAATAAGAAGACTTCCTTTTACATTTCTTATCCAATGAATCTATTGGAGATTACTTACTTCAGCTTTTGCACATGTGAAAAAAGTCTTAAATTTCTCCTTTTTTTTTTTTTGCAAAATATACTCTTTTTCCTTTCTTATACTTCTAGTACTAAAAAGCTATTACTGCACTGTGTTCCTAAGGTTTTAAAGGAATCCCTGTTGTAATTTTCATCTTTGTTCCTTTGCAGGTATTATGCCCTTTTTTATTCTTGTATGGTTTTGTCTTTATCGCTTGTTATAGCAAGGTATGACTTGCTATAATTTTCTTAATATTTATTGTTCTTAGGCTTTATGACCCTCATGGATCTGTGGATTTATAGTTTTCATCAAATGTAGAACAATTTTAGGGACTATTTCTTCAAATGTATTTTCTGTCTCTCCCCTCTCTCCTTTAAGTCATTCACAGCTCTCTCTGTTGCTCTCTTTTCCCCAGTATTATGTCTATTATGTTTAATTTTGAATCACTTCTATTGCTATGTATTCAAATTCACTAATCTTTTCCTCTGTAATGTATACTGTTGCATCCAGTGTTTGTTTTTTAATCTTACACATTGAGTTTGCATATCTAGAAATTCATTTTGTTCTTTGTTATCTTTCAAATCTTTTTTTTTTTTTTTTTTTTTTTTCGTAGAGACAGAGTCTCACTTATCACCCTCAGTAGAGTGCCGTGGCATCACACAGCTCACAGCAACCTCCAACTCCTGGGCTTAGGCGATTCTCTTGCCTCAGCCTCCTGAGTAGCTGGGACTATAGACACCCGCCACAACGCCTGGCTATTTTTCTGTTTTGCAGTTCTGCCAAGGCCGGGTTTGTACCCGCCACCTTTGGTATATAGGGCCGGCACCCTACTCGACGAGCCACAGGCGCCGCCCTCTTTCAAATCTTTTTTAACATGTTCAGTCTTCTAGGTTTTCCAACATGTATTACAGTTAACTTTAAATGTCATTGGCTACTAATTCTGCCATCTGTGTTCTTTCTGTGCCAATTTTGATTGTGTTTTTTTCCCTCCTTTATTTGGGTTATATTTACCTGATTTTTTGCATGCTGGATAAGTTTTGTTTAGAAGACAGACAAATAATCTGTCTGTCTATTGTGAATTTTACTTTGCTGGGTGCTGGATGTTTCTTTCTATAAATATTTTTGAGCCTGATTCTGGGACATGTATTTCAAAACAAAACAATTGTTTTGGTTTTGCTTTAAAGATTTAATGGTTTGAATTGTAGCAGTGCTGCATGACTTCTCAGTCTAGGGCTAATTATTTCCATTCCTGAGGTAAGATTCTTCTGTGCATTCTGCTCATTGATCTGTGAGTCCTGAGTTTTTTTTCAGTCTGGCTAATGGGAATAGACACTATTCCCAGTATTGTGTGCGCACCAAGCATTCTTGCCTGTAATCATTTCAGATGGCTATTTTAAACGTTTCAGCACACACATATGCTGATCAGTACTTTGAAGATGTCCATAGTTCACTTTTTGTGCAGCTCTGTCGTCTTTAGTACCCTGTCCTACAAACTCAAGCTTCCTTGGTCTCTCCAGACTCTAGGCTCTGTTTCTTCAACTTAAGGACATCAAACTTTACTCCTTGAACTATAGTTCAGAAACACTCTCAAGTCAGGAAGATGGGCCAATTGTAGGTTTCCTCTTGTTTGGTCTTCATCTTCCAGGGACCACTGCATTTCATTACCTGATGTCTAACATCTTGGGAACTATTTGTTTCATATATTTTGCCTATTGTTTTAGTCAAGAGAAAAATGTAGTCTCTGCTATTCCATCTTAAGCAAAAGTCAGAGTTTTCTCACTTTATTTTTGAAAATCTCCTTCCTCTTAGTTCTTGTGATGTGGTTTCCTGTGATGTGATTATCCCCTTGTTGTTTTGCAATTACTCTTCTTCCTTTCAGCCCTTAGTTTTTATCTCTACATTCTTCCTCTGAAGGCTTAGCTACCATTATGGATGCAGGTTTCAGCCCTTATAATGGTATATTATGTATTGATTCATCTAAATGTATGTATCTATTGCTGCCTAGAAAATTTTACACGTAAGCATCTTGTCCTCATTGTAATTCAACAGCTTGGTATATTGCAAAACACAATTGTTAAGTTGTCAAAATGTCTGGATTTTAGTTCTTGCTCTGCTACTAAATACTTGATTAGGTAACTTTAGAGAAATCACTTACACTTTCTTAGCTTCAATTCACTCACCTATAAAATGAAGAATCTTGATTAAATCATTTTTTAAGTTTTTTTCTAGCTTTTAACATTCCTTTACTCCAGGTCACTCTAGTTAAAACTATTACATTTTCATTTTCATACTTACTTCCTATCTCTGAAAGCTGGCTGCCTTCACCTCAAATTTGCATTCATGCCATAGCCTCCTAACAAGCTCCTTTTCTTCCATCCCACCCTGTTTGACATTACCGTGAGAGTTTTCTTCCTTAAATACTGTTATAAACTCAGATCATTGTGTAAGAACCTTCACTAGCTCTTTTGCCTGACATATTAATCATCAACTCTCTGCCTGATTTTTAAGGCATTTAGCCCAACTTTTCTATGTTATCTTCTATCCTACTACTTAACTATGTGAATTCTCAGCCTCATTCTCAACCATCTCTTCTCTATTCTCCATCTTTCTATTCCAACCTCCATACCTACTGTTCCTCTAGTTTGGTGTACCTTTTTCTCCACCAAATCCAAGTTCTAACTATCCCTCAAGATCCAATTTAAGCCCCTCTTCCTCCAGGACATCTTTGCCTAATGTTTCAGAACACACTGATCTTTTTATTTTGTAAACTCCTATCGTACTTCCTCAGTAGACCTTATAATCTAACTACTAAGAATCTTAATTATTTCATGCTTGGGAATTTTTGTCTCCTCACATATAATTTAAGGTTCTTGGAGACACAAACCATATCTCTGTTTCTCTTGGTATCTTGCAAGCAATATCTCTTAGAGACACAAACCATATCTCTGTTTCTCTTGGTATCTTGCAAGCATAAATCTTGCAAGGATTTATGAAGAAATCCTCATTGGTCAATTAAAAGCCATTCAACTGAGGTTGCTGAATTATGTATATGTGTTTGTGTGCCTGAAAAAATGCAGGTTCCTAAGACAGTTTGAGCTCATATTTATCTATATTATGCTGACATTCCCACAAGCTTTCTGACCATTGTCCCTTCCTAAGCTTTCAGAGGCAAGTCTTTGATTAGTGAGTCTGAGCTGGAACTTTGGAACGCAGATCTGTCTTGATGACAGAAAATGCGCTTGTATTACATCATCCATTCCTTAGTGAACTTGGCAGCTCTATCATGGGAAATCTGTGAGTGAATCATTGTGACAAAGAGAGAGAAAAGCTCAAAGCTCTAGACCTTGATGGCTTAAGAATAAACATCCAGTATTAAAAAAAAAGGATATGACACATCTATGTCATGGTATCTCTAGGATGAACAATCAGATACTGGCCAGGAACTGAAGAGTTAGACAGCTTTAAGGAAGGATAGAGAAAAATTTTATCAGCAGGCTTTCTTGGAAATGAAAGTATGCTAAATAAGGGAAAGGAAACAGGGAGCTGTGAAAGGATTTCACAGTAATGAACGTCTTGAATTTGTTTTGAGTAACTCAGTATGTGGTATGAACAGTATTTTAAGGCTTCTCAAATCACACTTTGCCCTGTTCAACTCAGAACTCATTCTTAGGCTTCTGAAGCAGTGAAATGGAAGCAAATCTACTCCCTGGTTTTATGTAGCTGTGGTTGGAACAAATGCATCTTACCCCTTTGCAACCACCACCTCTTTATGGGCAGAAACAAAATTCTCATGGTTTTGTTTTTACTGACTTTGTTTTTCATTTACTTAACCACCAAGTTGGCTTCAGTGAACAGACTACAATCCATAAAGCTATTTGATGTACACAGGAGCCACAAGTTTCGCCCATAATCACATGTTTCACAGCCAGCAACAAGGAGAAAAAGAAATAAAGGCATGTCAATCGAATTGCTGAGAGACATTGGCCAACTCTTTTCTCACAGCTAGTTCATTAAGAAGTTCACAAAACTCACCTCTAAAGAAAGCTTCGTCTAGTGGAAAGACTGAGTATCATGAGACCTAGGCCTGAACTGGCTATTTGACTTTGAGCAACCCACTTAACTTCTGTGTTGTAGCTGTCTCATCTATAAAGTTAGAAAGTTGGACTGTACTCTGAGGTACCCTCCAGGAGCGACGTGTGATGTTTATGACCACTGTGTCACATCCCGAGTCCCTGACATCTCTCTCTCACTTGATGTTCTGTCTGTTCTTGGATTCTGAGAAATTCGTTCTCCTCTCACCTCCTGGTCCAATCCTTGGTTTTATTCCACAGTTCTTTTTGTTTGGTAGTTTCATCTCTCTTGATGGTTGAAATCCAGAAATATGTTAAATGTTCCTTAATTCAGAGGTCACAAACAGCCCAAGGTTCAGAACAGTTTACTGCTATATCTGTCTGACTAATTACATTGTTTATTTTTTTTTCTTTTTGAACTTGACTTTTGAAACATTGAATTAGTTAGCAGCAATTAAAAATCAAAAGATCACATAAAAATATGCAGATTTCTAGCTTCTTTGGAAGTATCATAATATTAAGAAACAAAAGGTCCTCATTTCCAGGAAGACTCAACCGGCTGGTATGGAGGAGTGACACCCTTATTTAGCTGAGGCTCTCCAGTTTGCATCTCCTATTATTCTCCCTTCCCTTTATCTTCCTGATACTTAGACTAAGTGTAGTTGCCATTTATTATCAGCCTTATGCTTATGTTGCTGCTTCACTCTTTATGTGAGGCGTGGGCTCTCAGGTTTACTACGAGCCCATCCTTTTGTATGGCATTGAGGGTGAATGTAAGTTACTGTTTTTCATCACATTTACCCAATAAATGTTGCTGTTGTTATATTAGATTTAAAATGAAAGTGTTATTTTTTTCTACCTATACCTCTATCAAAAGTAAGACAGCATATCAAACCAAAAGGGCCAAGTGTTTTACTTGTCCCACCTGATTTATCATTGTCTTTGGCCTTCCTGACCTCTGTTAGTGTTTGTGCTTATAACCTGTGCTCTAAATCGAATATGTTCTCAATACAGTAGAACCCCCATAGCTGGCTACCTCCCTACATTGACCACTTTTTAAAGTTGACCTAATATTCATAGACCGGACACGTACCACATGTACTCAATGTACAGCAGGCCTAGGTCCTTCTGTTGACCACCTATGTATGTTGACCTGTTTGTTTTAGTCCCTTGGGTGATCCACTTAAAGAGGTTCTACTGTATATTCCACATTCACAAAAGGCATTCATCCCAGAGGCCTCCATTTTTCCTCTTTGAACCTACTTCTTAGGCCTACCTAAGGAGGTGGGGGAGGGGGTGTTGGTTACCTACAATAGCAGAAGCCAGTTAGAGTTAAACTTCCATATAAAAGTGGGAAGTATTATCTTGGTGTTATTTCAAGGCAGAACATTTGTTTGAACTATACCTAAATCTGCCACATTGCTTTAAAAGGGATCACAGAGTAATACTGTGAATTTTCCACAAAGGCAGGCCATGTGCTTTGATAGCACTCCAGCCATAGCTTTGAACCATGGAAGTTGCTGTTCCCAGTTGTCACAGCTGAACTCTGCTGACTTGCAGGGACATTTGTTGGGTCTATTTTTCTGGAACACATGTTTATAGAGCTTAAGAAAGTGTACAGCATACATAGATGCTTCCTTCTTTTTTTTTTTTCTTTTTTTATTATGGTTAAAATTTCAGATTAATATGGAGGTACAAATGATTAGATTACATTGTTTGAGTTTCTAAGGTGAACTTCAAGTCGTAGTTGAGCCCTTATCCAAGAGGTGTGCTCCATACCCTTACATTGTGTACATTAGAAAAGAATTTACCGGGCGGCTCCTGTGGCTCAGTGAGTAGGGTGCTGGGCCCATATGCCAGAGGTGGCGGGTTCAAACCCAGCCCCAGCCAAAAACTGCAAATAAATAAATAAATAAACAAACCCAGAAATCAAAAATAATTTAAAAAAAAAGAAAAGAATTTACCAATTCTCATCCCTCTTCCCCTGTCCTCTTTCACTCCTCCTTCCCCCCCTTGAATATATTTGTGTTTTTCTCATATGCGTGTGTTGTTATTTTCTGTGGGTTTCATATTAGTATTGAATACATGGGATATCTACTTTTCCATTCTTGTGATACTTTACTAAGAAGAATGTGCTTTAACTTCATCCAAGTAAACATAAAAGGAGTAAAAGTCTTACTAGGTATATACCCAGAAAACCAAAAATCACATTATAACAAAGACATCTGTACCAGAATGTTTATTGCAGCCCAATTCATAATTGCTAAGTCATGGAAGAAGCCCAAGTGCCCATCGACCCACAAATGGATTAATAAATTGTGGTACATGTATACCATGG
>CAUYRH010140793.1:0-29136 GCA_963574655.1 Perodicticus potto
GACCTAGGCATAGGAAATGGGGGTTCCACATTTAGTCCTAAGTGTAAAGTGAAGGAGACACCAAGGCACAGGTGTCTCCTTAGCAGTTGTCCAGCCTTTTTGGCTATTGGAGCCTCTGGTGGGGGTTGGAGGTCCCCCTCCTTGCCTGTCATCCAGCCCACTGGCTCTTCAGCTGGCTGCCACAGCACCAGCACCACCAAGGAGGGGGCGGCAGGTCCGCCGGCTCCGCTGAGCTGGCTAGGGCGCCAGATGTCCTGCATCAATTCTCCCTCTCCGAGTAGAAACCTTAACTGCTGTTAGGGAAAAGGGGCAAAGACTCGATCTAACTGCTTCCTGCTGAATCGGGCGATGATAGAAGGGGGCAGTTAGGGTTTCTCCGGACGGAGAGTGATACAGGGGTTCATGGACTGGAACCATCTTTATTGCGTGTGGCATGATGACATTTCTGAAAAACATAAATCTGATTAGTGTAATCAGTAATAGGCAAAGGTAGAACAGCGTCAGGTCAGAAGCACTTATGCAGTGATGCTAAAAGAAAACCATGTTAGGATTTTTCTTGCTGTTTCCTAAATAATAACTTCAAACTTTCTTTTGGCTCACAAATGTAGGTGGTCTGTGGTTGGCTGTCTTCATTGCCTGCCTCTGTAGAAGATGGAGGGCTCCAGGACTTTACTCGTGAATGATGTATACAGGAATCGACTCCTATAACTTTAACAGTAGAAGAAGACAAGAAAACAGGAAAGGGGACTTCCCAAGTTGGGGTCAGGGACTTTCTTTCAAATTTTAAAGAGACATGTTTAAGAACTTTCTCTCATCTCCTCCCATGATGCCTTCTATATTAAAATCTTTCTTTGCTGTAACCCTTGCTGTCTCAGTGCATTGCCTTCCTCCTCAGCAACAGGAGATGAACTTGGTAGAGCTGTAACAAAATGGGGTTTATCTGGGATTACTCTTTGGGCACTTGCCCACAGTTCAGCAGCCTCTCATTGGTGTGGTAGACTTAAAGATGTGCCCTAGTAGCCAATCAGTTCTCTTGAACTGAGGGAAACTCTGGTACTATCCCTACTGTTTGGTTGTTGTCAACCCATGGTGCTTGTACCTGTTTGCATTGGAGAAAAGGTTTGTGGAACGAGAAGATACCACTTTTGATGAGTATTTGAAATGTACCCAGAATTCCCTTCCTTCTCTTGATTATTCACCTCTTTAGAGGCATTGCAGCTCCTTCATGGGTCATTGTTTGCCTTCTCTATATTATAGGAAGGTGTTATCTTGGGGAAAGTACTCTGAAACTGGACAGAGAACAGGGAGTCTATCTTAGAGAACACTCTTGAATTTTTGTTTTGCCTTGTTTGAAAAGCTCTTTTGTTTGACTTGCTTGTTCAGTTGATACGTATGTATACATGTCTCCATTTCCTCCCAGAAAAAGTATTTTCCCTTGTTTTCTTTCTATGTTTTCCTGTCATAAAGAGGGGTACAAGGTAAAATTCTCTCATTTTTTTTATGTTCCTGAGAACTTGTGATGATGTGGGAGAATTCTCTATTGGTTTCCACTTTGAGTGATGCAATAGTAAAGTTGCATTTGGTGACCAAGAGAAAAATGGCTAGGAACCTGTATTTTTGATTTTAACATGACAAGCTCTGGGGAGTGTTTTGCATAAATTGTTCCATTCACAAAATACTTTTATCATGCCAACCTTTGTTGCTATCATAGCCTATTTCTGGGAGTAAGAGAGGATATTTGGGATTACAGCATGAGAGGCTGTTGGCTTAAGTCACTTTGAAATAAGTATGTCATTAAATATTAATGGACTAAAATAGATCCTTTAAATTAAAAAGACTCCTCAATTTAACAAAATAGATTTTACAGATCTCTAATTCTAAGCAATTGCTTTATCTAGACAAAATTAAAGAGCAATTATCTGAAACAAAGATTTTAAAAATCTTTAAATTCTTTTTGAATACTGTACCTGTAGCAATGATACTGGAGGCCAATATTTACCTTGTAGCTTAATGATTAAAGTTCTGTGCTTTCACTTCAGCATCTTAGGTGTGTGATTCCTGGGCAGGGAATTAGCCTGTTCATCTATTCTGGTTTGATATTTGTGTAAATTTTTCCATTTGTTGATTCTTTTCCCATCCCTGCATGGCTTTTTATTTCCTGTATTCTGTGGGGACATGCAGTTCTTTTACACATTTATGTATAAATAGTAAGCTGAGGTTCAGCACCTGTGGCTCAAGAGGCTAAGGCGCCAGCCACATACACCTGAGCTGGCGGGTTCGAATCCAGCCCAGGCCCACCAAACAACAATGATGGCTGCAACCAAAAAAAGGAAAAAATAGCTGGGCATTGTGGCATGGGCCTGTAGTCCCAGCTGCTTGGGAGGCGGAGGCAGAAGAATCGCTTGAGCCCAGGAGTTAGAGGTTGCTATGAGCTGTGATGCCACAGCACTCTACCCAGAGCGACAGCTTGAGGCTCTGTCAAAAAAAAAAATTAAGCTAAGAAGCTAAGTAAGACCCTAGAAAATATGGCTGAAGAAAAATGTGGGCAAACCTGGTTTTTGACTAGTGAGACATTCCTTCCCTTGAGCTGATTTGTGACTTTTTTGACTCTCCTAAATATTGACTCCCCCCTCCCCCCCACACACACACCTTTGGAGACACCTCTTGCTTCTTTGACTAAGTTATAACCTGGATTAAAGCTTATTGGTTTCACTTAGAAGAGAAATTTAGTTAAAAAGTTCAACTATCCTGGCCAAAGTTGGCTTCATTTACCTTCAATCCTACTTACACCTGTTTCTTTGCTAATCCTCAAGCTTGGCCAATCAAAGACAGCCAACTGTTCAAACACTTTAAGGCAAACACTGAGTTATAACCAATCCAGCTGTTTCTGTATCTCACTACCATTTTATGCATCTCACTTTCACTTTTCCGTCCCTGAATCTTCAACCACATGGCAGCGCTGGAGTCTCCTTAACCTATTTGTTTTTGGGGCCCCCTGATTTCTGAATTGTTCTTTGTTCAATTAACTGCTGTTAAATTTACCTTGTAGAATTGGGTTCTGAAATACAGCTCTCAGAGCCCCTGAGAAACAACACTGTGTGAACAAGCAATGTATTCACCGGGCCAGTTGTGTCTATTGCTCTCAAAATAACTGGGGATCATGGGTATGTTCTTTCTTAGATTCCAAGGCTCCATAGATTATTTTTTTTATTGGGGATTCATTGAGGGTACACAGAACTAGGTTACATTGATTGATTCTGTTAGATAAGGACCCTCTTATAATCATGTCCTGCCCCCAAAAGTGCACTATACTCCTTGTCCCCCCACCCAACCTCTCCTTCCTTTTCTCAACTCTCCCCATGTCCCGCGCCCCACTGAGTACAAGGACCTTAATTTTTTGAGCCTTCTGAGTTCATTTGAGCAATTTTTATTAATTTTTAATTAAAATTAACTGTATACATTTATGGGGTACATGATAATTTGATATGCAATGTGGAATGCTTAAATCAAACTGATTAACATTGCTTACTTATTTTTTTTTTTTTTGGTAAGACATTTAAAATGTACTCTTGGTTATTCTGAAGTATACCCTTGCATGGTGCACATTAGGTGAGATCACACCAAATTTTTTTTTTTTTTAAATTAACTGGCTTGAAAGTCATTATGGAAACTGGACTGGGTCTGGGATCAGATTGGATCACATTATTAAGCGGCTTGGATCCACTTGGAGGCTTTAGATGTCTGACCTGGTCAGGCAGAAATAAGCAGTAAATTCTAATACCACAGGAAGTACAAACTCCAGCATTCATGAATTCTCAGCGATTTTTGCATTCTATCCCATTGCTCCTTTTTTTGTATGCTTGGGTAAGGAAAAATAACTGTCTAAAATTGACCAGGGACATCTGAGTGCCAACACCAAGATTCAAGGTTAAAATGACATTCTCTTTTTTGTTGTTGTTACAATTTGGCCAGGGCCGGGTTTGAACCCACCACCCTCGGTATACGGAGCTGCTGCCCTTACTCACTGAGCCACAGGCACCGCCCCAAAATGACATTCTTAATTTCCAAAGAACTGAGTACTCTACTTTCTGGCTACATCTACCTGATACATATATAAGTGTTAGGACTGGAAACAGAGAAAACTTACAAAAATGGTAAGACCTTTCTAAAGGCAATTTAAAATTTGTCTTTTTAACTGCCTGAGTTACCTCAAGAGCTTTATTCTCTACCTCTGAGATTCTTTCTTCTGCATGGTCTGTTCTGTTATTGATAACTTTTTACTGCATCTTTTAGTTCCCTGATTGCTCCAATTCCTTCAGCTCTGACATATCCTTTCTATATTCTTCATATTGTTCACCTCTTATTTGATTCTGGTTTTGAATTTCCTTTTGTGTGTGTGTGTGTGTGTGTGTGTGTGAGTGAACATAAGTTTTTCATTCTCCTGGGTAAATAGACAAGTAGGATTGCTGGGTCATATGGTTAACTATATGCTTTATAAGAAATACCAAACTCTTTCCCCAAGCAGCTGAGCCATTTTGCATTCTCACTAACAGTATAAGAGAGTTCTAGTTACCTTGCAGCCTCTCCAAGATTTGATGTTGGTATTATCAGGGTGCTTCCCTCCATAGTAAATATATAGTAAATATATAGTGCTATTTTTTTTCTTAAATCATAGCTGTGTACATTAATGCAATCATGGAGTACAAAGTGCTGGTTTTATATAACTAAGAAAAATCCATGAAGGCTATGCTAACCAGTTCGATGAAAATATTTAAAATTGTATATGAATTTCCTTTTTGTTATTTTCCATGTTCCCAGCAATTTCCTTCTTTGCTTTTACCATCCATATTTTAAATCCCTCTTCTGTCATTTCTAACATTTCTTTATAGGTGGAATCTTCTGTAGTAACTACCTCATGATTCCTTGGGGGGTTGCTCTGGTCTGGTTTTTCATGTTGCCAGGATTTTTCTGCTGTTTCTTCCTCATGAGTGTTTGTTTTGTTTTTGTATATTTCCTTATCCTACTTTTTCCTTTCACTGTCTCTTGCTCTTTAAGTTACCATGCCTCTGACCTAAGGTGTTAAAGTGTTCTTTTGGTAAAGGACTAAAAAGATATGAAGAGTGAAGAGTAAGAAGGGATAAAAGATTAAAAAAAGAAGAAGACCAATCAGCTCCTGTAGCTGAGTCGCTAAAAATGGATTTACATGAAAAACATGAGAAAAAAAAAAAAGAATAAAAAAAATCTGGGGAGGGGAATTTGAAAAAGAAAAAAAGAAAAAAAATTTGAAAAGAAAAAAATAGACAAACTAATAATAAAAACAACTTCAACAACAACAACAACAAAGAAAAAAACTATATATATTTTGCTGAATATTGCCTGGGCGACAGGTGATCTCTGGGATATGAGATGGTAATCACAATGCAGCTGTATAAGATGGAGACTGTAAGCCTCTACTGACTTCTTTGCCCTCAACCCCGCAGGGTTGGGAGCCTGGATCTCTCCTCAGCCTGCTTAATAGACAGGCGTCGACCTTTCCAAACCAAACCGTGTCCCTTAGCTAAGCAGTGTCTATCCCAGGACAGGGTGTATTGCTTGGATCTCTTCGGAAGTGGCTGCCCACTTATCAGACACACTGGAGTGGCCTTGCTCTAGAACCCTGAGGGCTGAGACCTGCAAGGCAACTTTCCCACAATGGCTGCACACGGACTGCAGCCGAACAATGAAACCTCTGTTCTGCTCAGTCCTGGCCTCTGAGCAGTGTTCAAAGTTAGTTGCACACTCTCCCAAGTTCTCCCAGAACCGGCCTCTCTCTAGGTCCCCTGAGGGCCAAACCTGCAAGGCAGCCCTCCACAATGGTTGGTTGCACAGCCTGCAGCCAAACAATGAAACCTCCGCTCTGCCCCAGCCGCTCAGTTCTGATCTCTGGGCTCTATTCAAAGTCACTTGTTCACTTGCCCAAAGTCTCACAAGGTAACTCAACTGAGTGCCCAAGTCCAAAAAACCCGGCAGGGAAGGCCTTCCTTGTCTGCACACTCTCATGGCTGTTTTAGCTGCTGCCACCCATACCCACTGCAGCTGGTGGCCTCAGACCAAACACCAACACTTGCCCCTTCTCCACTGCTTTCATCTTCCTCCTGTGGTCCTGAGGTCTCCTGCTGCCTCCCTATGCCACAGAAGAGCAAAGCCCACAATTCTGAGGTGCCTGGAGTCTTCTCCCCCTATCTCACCATGCCTGATTTCAAAAAAGCTGTTTCTCTTCCGCCATAAGTACATTTAAAAATAATGGCCCTTGAATTAGTGTCATCTAGGGATGACTATAAATAGGTAGAAGCTTGTACAAAAATATTTAGAAGTCTCTTTACAAAAGGCAAATAAAAAGTTGAGTGACTAATAAATAAAAAAAATTACATCTTCTGACATTTTGGCTTTGTTTATGTCCTACTCAGAAGGCAATAGAAAAGCTATCCTGGATAAAGTCTTTATAAAGATAAAGCCCTCAAGTAAAATAGACTTGCTTTTTTTTTCAGATCTATCATGCTGAGTCCAGGTGTAGAAATGCTTTCCCCCGCCTATTCCTTTCCTGAATTCATTAATTTTAGCTAAAAAAGAAAAAGATAGGTAAGTTAATAAGACCACCTACCTAAAACACATCTTTCTAGCATTTAACTGCTTGTCTCAAAACCATTTTGTAAAAACAAGTACATCTATAAAGGAAATTTCCATTTATAGGAATATCTGAAAGGGAAGACTGAGTCACTAAGAGCTCTTACTTGGTTCTAATCCATTCCAATCCTATGTTGGACCTCATCTGAAATAATGATTTTACTGTTCCGTTCTGATGTTGGAAAACATTTGACACAGTATTTTTGATGTGTTTGTTCACCTGCTCTGCTGTTGGAGACTGTCTGATGCATTTCCTCATGTAGTATGGACTCTAGCCAACAGATAGTGCAGGTTTTACTCTTTCTGTTCCTCAGCGGGCCATGTGTTTTGATGTGAACAGGTGATCATGCATTGCATTCAAGTGGTTGTGCTTGTAGGATAGTGGCAGGGAAAAGGTGTGTAAGTGATGATGATATTACAGGGTGGATTTTTGAGGATAGTTAGGCTGAAGGAGTTTAGTGATGCAAGTGAGCATGAAGAACCAATTTCTCTATGCAGTGGTATTACTTCCAGGGAATCTGAAGCTAGCAATGAAGAAAAAAGTGACAATAATATGTAACCTGTAACAAGTAGCTGGAAGGTTGATGATGATGGTGTTGGTGATCTTATAAAGTTCCTGTACTCTGTCCCACAACATGATTCACTCTTCCTCAAAGTTCTCAACCAAAAACTGAACTTGAATATTTCCAGCTCTCTTTCTCAGATGATCTTATTGGTGAAATTGTGACCACAAAAAATATGTATGCAGCAGAAAAAATGCAGTAGGTGACTCCATTAACAAAATACTCAAACTTGGCACTCGTGGAAAGATGTTTCATCAGAAGAAATAAAGGTGTTCTTTGGTGTAATACTGAACATGGCTCTGAATTTGAAGGCACAATTAGTTGACTATTTTACCAAAGATTGGCTAGACTGAACCCTATTTGTCAAGGCTCTTTTCTCTCATGTCCATTTTCCCCAAATATTTTGGATGCTACATTTAGTTCCTCCTATAGCAGCTCAAGAGAGTGTGCATACTTGAAGGAGCAAGGTGAAGAATATTAGTGAGTATATTGAAAATAAATGAAAAGAACTTTATGTACTGGGAATAAATGTGGCTATAGATGAGAGTACAGGAGGTTTCAAAGGAAGGATTCAATTCGCACGCTATAATCTGAAGAAACCTACAAAGTGGGGCCTACAAATGTTTTGCCTGTATGATTCAGAAAATGGTTATGAGCTTTCTCACATTCTCCATTATGGCGAGACAACAACAAAAAGTCTTACCCATTCTGATTTGCCATTTATGACTCAAATATTGGTTCATTTGGCACAAGTTTTGCAAGCACATACAAGTGGCTCAGGGTATCGCATCTACACTGTCAGGTTCTACACAAGCCCTCAACTTGCTAAAGAATTCCATAAAGTAAAAATTCATATAGCAGGAACAGTATGGCTTCTAGTAAAGATTTTTCAAGTGATCTGAAAATTAAGAAACTTTTGGAATATGAATTATGTGCTTATCAATGAAATATAAACACAATGTGCCTCTCATTCCATGACAAGATATTACTGACAACAGTTTATCACTAGTTATAGTAAGAAACAGTCTGTTCAATTTGAAAAACTGACAGTTATTTTAGAATAGACTAAGTTTATGGAGGAGTGTGGACAGGAGCTGTTCAGTACTGTAGAAGTCATGATTTACAAAGAAGTCCAACAAATGATTAAAAAAAAAATTGAACTTCTGGATTATGAAAGTTGCAGTTGTGAACAACTTCAACCTTTCCTTGTTAGATAAGAAGGAGAGTGGAGAAAAAATAGAGACACCTTTCTTACATAAGAAATCTCATCACTCAGCTCGTGAGCAATGTGAGGGAAAGAAATTCAAGAAAGAGAGGAAGGCCATCATCTTCTCACACTAAGGAAAAGCTAAATGGGAAAATACACTTTATAATGCAAAATGAAAAAAAAACATAAAGAATTACATGATTTACACTAGAAGAAATGAGAAAGGCGGAAGGAAAGAAATCATTTTCTAATGGTGAGACATACAAGAGGAGGCCTGGACTTCATCCTGGAGATTGCTCCAAAATGTATGAACCCCCCGAAAATTATAAACATCTCTATTTCTGTGTCCGTACCATGCTGTTTTGATCACTGAATAGCCTTGGAGTATAACCTAAAAGTCTGGTAACATGATACCTCCATATTTGTTTTTCTTAAAATTGCATTGGCTATTTAGGTATTTTCTGGTTCCATACAAAATGAAGTACTATTTTTTCAAGTTCTTCAAAGTATGACATTGAGGCCTTAATGAGGATGGCATTAACAATGTTAATTCTTCCCAGCCGTGGGAAGAAGAGTGTGTTCTCCCATTTGTTAATGCCTTCTGCTGTTTCTTTTTTCAGAGTTTCATAGTTCTATTTATAGAGATCCTTCACGTCCTTGGATAGGTATATTCCCAGGTATTTCATTTTCTTTGAAGCTACTGTGAAGGATATTATGTCTTTGATTTGATTCTCAGCTTGACTATTATTGGCATATATGAAGGTTATGGAGGTGTGTACATGGATTTTATATCCCAAGACTTACTGTAATCTTTGATCACATCTAGCAGCCTTGTGATGAGACCCTGGGGTTTTACAAGTATAAGATCATATCATCTCTAAAGAGTGAGAATTTGACCTTCTCTGTCCCTATTTGAATATCCTTGATAGCCTTCCCTTGCCTGATTGCACTGACTAGAACTTCTGGTACTATGTTGAATAGCTGTAACAGTAGTGGATATCCTTGTCCAGTTCCAGTTCTAAGTGGAAATATATTCAGTATTATTCAATTCAATGTCATAAAAATAAAGATAGAGAACTATGGACCAGAATAGAGAACTTAGAGATTAACCTAGCCACATATTGCCATCCGGTCTTGGATAAACCAAACAAAAGCATGCACTGGGGAAAAGAATGCCTATTTAATAAGTGGTGCTAAGACAACTTGTTAGCCACATGTAAAAGACTAAAACTGGACCCACTTCTCACTAGTGACAAAAAATTGACTCTCTGGATAAAAATATTTAAATTTAAGACACTAAACAAGAAAAGTCCTAGAAGAAAGTGTGAAAAAACTCTTGACCTTATCAGCCTGGGAAAAGAATTTAGGAATAAGACTCCCTTAGCAATTGCAGCAACACCAAAAATAAATAAATGGGACATGATCAAGCCAAAAAGCTTTTGCACAGCCAAACATACAACAACCAAAAGAAACAGACAACCTTGAGAACAAGAGAAGATATTTGCATGTTACGAATCTGACAAAGGCCTGATAACTAAAATCTACATAGAACTCAAATTAATCAACATGAAAAAAGCAAACAACCCGATTTATAAATGGGCAAGAGTCTTGAGCAGAACCTTCTCCCAGTGAGACAGATGAATGGCTACACACATATGAAAAAAATGCTCACTGTCACTTATCATTAGAGAAATACAAATCCAAACCACTCTGAGATATCACCTAACCCCAGTGAAAATAGCACATATCACAAAATCCCAAAACTACAGATACAGGCATGGATGTGGAGAGGAGGAAACACTTTTATATTGCTGGTGGGATTACAAACTAATACAGCTTCTATGAAAAGAAGGATAGGGAATCTTCAAAGAGCTAAAAGTAAACTTTCCATTTGAACCCACAATCTCATTACTAAATATCTGCCCAGAAGAAAAAATTCATTTTATCACAAGGACATTTGCACTAGAATGTCAGTCAGTGCAGAATTGCTAAGACATGGAAGCAACCCAAGTACCCATCAACCCATGAATAGATTAATAAACTGTGGTATATGTACACTATGGAATACTATTCAGCTATAAAAATATGGAGACTACATCTTTTGTATTTACTTCTTAGTAAGGTATCTCAAGAATGGAAAAGCAAGTAAATGTGCTCAATACTAGTATGAAACTAATAGAAGAACAACTATATGCCCACAAGAGGGAAAAACACAAATACATTCAAGTGTGGGGGAGGGGAGGAGGGAAATGGGAAAGTGGATGATGCAGGGGGATTGATACACTGTCACCTAATGTGCACAATTTAAGGATATACAACAAACCCCTTGGATGAAGGGATCAACTACAACTTGAACCTTACCTTAGAAATGCAAGCCATGTAACCTAATCATTTGTACCCTCATATCAATCTGAAGTTAAAAAAGATAGAGGTAGGGTAAGTAGGGGGACCACACCTAGGGAACATATGGCAAGTACAAGTTGGATCTATTAGGTGTAGAACATAAATGTTTTAATGCTGTAATTGAGTAAATGAAGTGAGGGCTATGTTGATTAGTAGGATGTAAGCACTCCAATATGTACAAATAATCAACACATTGACTCCCATACTGGCATAAATGTATACATGATCTATGTATAAATGACCTAATAAAAAAATATATATATAAACAAAAGTAAACAAACACACTTCAATTTTTTTATGTAATCTAAACTAGATAATAAAATCATCAGGTGAGTTCATATTTATGTTTTTCTCTTTTAAAACTATAGGCTAATTCAAGTAATCCAGCCATCTATTCCCTGCCCAAAATACGTAAGAGCTGAGGAGTAAGTAGGTGGCAGAAAAAATGGATTAGAAAAATAAATTTGGATGGCAAGTCTTACTTACCCCTTGTTTAAAGTACTTTCCCTGGCTAACTTGTGTTAACTGGGACTTTAGATACAACAGTTTCTTCTTAGTATGAGCAAATGATGATATGATATTTAGGCTTAAAGTCTTAAATAGATGGGAGTCACCTATTTAAAAGCAAAATTGTTGCTGAGCTAACAATTGCTTAGGGTAGTAAAATAGGAATTAAAAGAATGATAATCTGAATAATACACATATTTAAAAGCTAGCAAATGAAAATTCGTTATAACAGCTATAAGATATGTCTGTATGTCTACATGTCTATCTATGTCATATGTATGGGATATTTTACTACCAAAATATATGAAATAGCTCTAATTAGTTGGCTTTAAAAAGTAAGTACTTAAATCAAATATTTTATCAGGAAAATAAAAACTAACTCAAATGAGTTCAGGTGACTTTCATAATCTTTGCTGAATAAAACCAGTTTTAAAATAGTTATTAAAGTTTGGATATCTGAAGGTCATAAAATTGCTGTTTCTATAATATTTTTAACACTTACTGAATTTGACTGGAGCTTCTGTTTTGGGTTTTAAGCCTCTGGATTCTGGGGTCTGGGTAAGTGGCCATGGTGAGGCTTGGACCAGCTTACAAGGCACAATCTAGCTCAATAATGACCCTTCTTCCTTGCCCCAGCTTTACCTCCTGGCTATTCTGGGAGGGATGCAATAATTTTAATTTTTTTTTTTTTTTTTTTTTTTTTTTTGCGGTTTTTGGCTGGGGCTGGGTTTGAACCCGCCACCTACGGCATATGGGGCTGGCGCCCTACCCCTTTGAGCCACAGGCGCCGCCCAAAATAAGTTTAAATTTATATTTTGACATCTTATTTTTACATGGTATAGAAAACTAAACATACTTAGATGTGCTAGTAAAAACAGGGGACGGGGCGTCGCCCCCTATACTGAAGGTGGCGGGTTCAAACTCGGCCTCGCAGAACTACAAAAACAAAAAGTCCCCGTGGCCGCGCTCTTCCCCCTACCCCACGCCGCCTGCGTCCTCCCCACCCCTGCGCCGGGGCGCCCGGGTGCTCTCCCGGGGTGGGGGGGGGCCGGGCCGCCCCTCCCACAGCGCGACCACTCCCCCACCCTCTCCGCGCTGCCCCTCCCCCGGCGATGGAGGCGGGGTCGCCGCAGGGGCGGGGCTGACTGACCCCAGTGCGCCCCCTAGCGGGTCACGCCGACGGACCAAGGGGAGTTTTTTTTCCTCCAGGGGCCACGCGAGAAAAAAGCCAAGCGAGCGCACAGGGTCGGAGGCGAAGTCAGCTACCCACCCGACCGGTCTTGAAACGTAGACCAAGGAGTCTAACACGTGTGGGAGTCAGGGGCTCGCACGAAAGTTAAAAAAAAAAAACCTGGGGACTGATAACAGTTCGAAGTTACTTTACTTTCTTAGGTTTTTCCAAGAGTTGAAATTATGATTAATACATATATAAAGTAATTAAAACTACTAGTAGAAGGGAAACAATTCTACATGAAAAATAAAATATACTTTGTTTAAAAAGATTATAGGAAGACATGAAATACAGTTTTTTGTTTTTGTTTTTGTTTTTTTTTTTTGAGACAGTCTCCCTATGTGTCGCCCTCACTATAGAGTATTGTGGGGTTGCAACTCACGGCAACCTCCAACTCTTGGGCTTAACCTATTCTCTTGCCTCAGCCTCCCAAGTAGCTGGGACTACAGGCACCCGCCACAACACCCAGCTGTTTTTTGTTGCAATTGTCATTGTTGTTTTAACAGGTCCAGGCTGGGCTTGAACCCTCCAACCTAGGTGTACATGGCTTGCGCTGTAACCACTGTGTTACAGGCACCAAACCGAAATAGTTTTTTTTTAAAGATAATTTTGTCTAATTTATAGGTTTTAAAAATGATTTTAAATTAAATAAATGATAATTAAAACTAAATTGATATAAAAGTTGAAAAATAATCAGGGTTATAAAATAACTATGAAAACCTTCCCTAAGATCAAATTTATTAAAATGAAAGGGAATTATTTGTAAGATTTTATTAAAATTAGCTTTAAAATTAATAATACAGGGCAGCGCCTCTGGCTCAGTGAGTAGGGCGTCATCCCCATATGCTGAGGGTGGCAGGTTCAAACTCGGCCCCGGCAGAACTGCAACAACAAAAAAATAGCTGGGCGTTGTGGCGGGCGCCTGTAGTCCCAGCTACTTGGGAGGGTGAGGCGAGAGAATCGCCTAAGCTCAGGAGTTGGAGGTTGCTGTGAGCTGTGATGCTACCACACCCTACTGAGGGCGACAAAGTGAGACTCTGTCTCAAAAGAAAAAAAATTAATAATACACTAAAGCCAAGGTAAAATAGGTTTTCATTTTTAAATAATATTTTTAAATGATATTAATACAAATAACAAAATATTTTTATTCATCTTTTGAATAAACTGCAAAATAAAGAGGAGGAGAAAGACTTATTTTGTTTGCCTCTTTATTAGCTTACTTTCAGTTTCTCTATATTATGTCTAATAGATAAGACATAATTTGGATGTCTTTCCATAGTTTGGAAAGTTAAGTCTCCTCTCTACGAAAGTGTAAGGAGTGTAAGGTTTTTGCTTTTTAAAATCTTTGAATTATCAGTTTAGCTGAAAGAATTACTATAATTTTATAGTAACCTGTGATCCTGTTTTATGACAAGAAGTATTTTGTGACAGTGTTTTAACCACTGATATTTGACAAAATTTCCAAAATTAAAATTCAAAGTCCAATCTTTTTTTATTTCAAACTAGCTTTTTTAAATATTAGGGCCACTGAAATTCTTAGATATATTAAGTGAAGAGTGCATGTGAGAATACTTAAGGGAAGAATCAGATCTTGATGTGCTCACATTACTAGTAATAACGATTTTATAAACTTTAAACCAGCATTCAATTATTAGTTGTAAGTAGATTAGAAATTAAATTAAGACTAGGATTGCAGAGAACAGACAAAGGGAAAACAGAAAAAAGAGAAATTGATTCGGGAATATTCCTGGCATTGAGTGCAAATCATGCGACTCTGTCCACTTTAAAATTCTTAAAGCTGGCTTTCTGAAAATCCCCCCCTCCCCCCAGCACTTCACTGCAGCCTGGGCCACAGGCTACAAGCCTCTGTGGCCCTTTGCTGCTAGGGATGGACTGTTTGCTCCAAGAGAGTGCTTTTTGGGGAGTTAAGAATGTAGAATGTTTAAACTTCGTTGAATACAGCAAAAATTGCTTCGGACCAGAGACATAAAATATCTCTTTTCTTCTGACACCTTAGTTTGGTCAGGGAAGTCTGTCTGAACACAATGCTTTGACAGTATTAAAAAATAAGGTCTGTGATTTGTGACTGTGGGTCGGCTGGGGTATTTTCCCTGACGTCAGGCTCCTGTTTACCTACCCCGAGCCTGTGTTAAGATCATAAATACCTTAAAACAATAAAAAGCAGCAAGTAAATCCATACTATTACCCTAGTTAGTTGAAATCAGTCTGGTTAATAGAAATGCAAGTGCTGCAAGAACCATGACGGAATTGTTTGCCTTGCCTTTATGAGATTTATGATTTTAATAGTGATGTATGAAATAATTACAGAGCTAGCCTGATACTCAGGGCAGCACACGGGAAGTCTCACGAAGAAAAGGGTGCTGCCTCCTGAATCCTCACTGCTCTTAAAACCTCTTTGTCTCTGTCTATTATTTTCTATCTTAATTTTCCTAATAATTGCAATCAGTATTTTTCACACCACCAAGCCAATGGAAGGAAACCCATAACATGTTTGGGGCTGGTCTCCCCAACAATTAAGCTTGTTCAATATATTAAAGTCATACAGGATGCACTGTTAAATATGAAATAGCATTTACCTTTCTTGGGTAATATTTGTATAAACAAATTATTAATATACATTCTAATGTTACATGAGATTCCTCACATTCTGATATGACTTAGTGTATGCTATCTGTAATAAATGTGGTTATTATGAATTGTTGCATTATAGAAAAGTAACCGTCTTTGTCTATTATCTCTCATATATGGCTATTCTAAGACTTTATCATCCACGGAAAACTATTATTTTATACTGATTCTTCTCAAAAAGTGGTTTTTTAACTGGCGATGGTCCAAAGTTTTCTTCTTCAAGGAAAGTCATGGAAAGAAATGACAAGTTCCTTTGAATACAGGTTTCTGATAACTTGGAAAATAATATGCTATTGTATTAAAGTGAACATACTTACAGAACGTTAATTAAAAAGTTGGTGCATCCATATGTGTTGCTAACTCAACCTCAAAGAGAATAGAATTAATTACATGGACCTGAACTAACTTTTTATGACTTTTTGTTTCAAACATTGCTGATTCTTTTTCTGTTTTGTTTTCCAGAACTCAAGAAAACTTTTTTTCTTTTTTCTTTTTTTTGCAGTTTTTGGCCAGGGCCGGGTTTAAACCCACCACCTCTGGTATATGGGGCCGGTGCCCTACTCCTTTGAGCCACAGGCACTGCCCAACTTTTTTTCTTTCTTTAGAGCTATTTAAAGTATATATTCGTAAGCAAAATGTGAAATATTTATTTTTCTCTGTACTTGATTTCTCTAGAATTTGAAAACTATTTGTGAGTATTCTTAATTTACAGAAATACAGTTATCTGGAGAAGTTCAATAAAAGGTCTATTTCCTTTCATAATAAGACACAAAGCTTTAGTTGGAATAGCATATTTTCAAAGGTTCCCAAACTGCATTAAGTAATCAAAGCTGACTCTCTAAGGCCAAAAAAAACAAGACCTTTGGAAAAACTGGCCGGTTACCTCATCAATAACAATTCCTGATCTGTGGTAAGTAAATAATATCACCTTCTGACAGGTCTAGGGACCCAAGTTACTTTGGGACTTCACAAAAACAGGAATTTACCCAATTTGTATAGATAGCTATAGGCACAGAAAAATCTTTAGCTTGACTTGAGAGGCTTTCAAGTATAACCTAAGATTCCTTTTTAAAAATGTTCCAATAAAACTATTTTATTTTACTTTACTTTACTTTACTTTACTTTACTTTATTTTATTTTATTTTTGAGACAGAGTTTCATTATGTCACCCTCGGTAGAGTGCTGTGGTGTTACAGCTCACAGCAACCTCAAGACCTTGGGCTTAAGTGAATCTCTTGCCTTAGCCTTTCAAGTAGCTGGGACTACAGACGTCCACAATGCCTGGCTGTTTTTTGTTTGTTTGTTTGTTTTGTAGTTGTTATTGTTGTCTAGGAGGCCTGGGCTGGGTTTGAACCTACCACCCTCAGTGTATGTGGCTGGCACCCTAGCCGCTGAGTCACAGGTGCCAAGCCAATAAGGACAATTTTAAAAAGGGAAAGCATATATGGTCAATAATTATTCTTACTGCACTTTATGCAAATAATCAGGCTATGTATAACAAGACTAGACTTTATTTTTGCAAGTAAATTTTCTTTAAAAAAAGTGGACAACTGGAAGGAGAAAAAAATATGTTTCAGAAAAAAATCAACTATAGTCTACCTGTTGTTAGATTCCAGTTCTGTCCTTTGACTTTTATTTTTTATTATTTGCCTACAATTTGAACTGAATCCTGGCTGCAAGTCTCCAGCTAACATTTTAAATTATTTTTTTTCCATTTTTCTGACTTAGACTCACCACTATCTTTTCCTAAGACTCTGTAAACACAACTTAGGACATATAAACTCCAGATTGGAAGAAAAAAAATCTGTCAGATCGCAACTGCCTACTTCCACTTTAACTGAAGATACTTTGAGTAGACACTTCAGCTGGCTGCTCTCTAAACTCTAAGGAAACTACTTCATGAAATGTTATAAATATTTTTTTGATTTTCTTCTGTTTGAAAACCAGTCTGCAGTGCCAGCTCCTGGAAGGAGACACAGCCGTTTAACTAAACCGATCTCTTCAGAGGACTAATAACCAAAAAGATATAAAACGATATATTGAAATTTGCTCCAATTTTTTTTCACTCCTTAATCCAAAGATAATAGTTTGGCTTGTAATACGTAAGACCTTTTAACTTCAAAGTGAGGACTTAAGAAAATTAGAAATATTTTACGCCAAAATATACTTCTTTGACAAATTTTAGGATGGCTGCCACAGAAGTAATACTGCAAAGGTGTCTTTTGTGTGTGTGGTTAGGGGGACAAACTTACATCTGCAGAGAATCTGCATTAATGCAGTCAGGTCTTTGTATTTGAACTAGAAAAAGTTAATGGACACTCTCTACATCCTTTCTCATAGACTTAAGAAAGAGCTGCCAGGAAGGTATAGGACTCCTGGTGGCAAAGGTTGCTGGGCATGCTGGTCCATAACTACAGAGTGTATGCCAACAGAGAATAATTAAAAATCTGTCTGTGACTCTAGGACTGATCACAGAAGAAACTGCAAAGAGCCTTAGGACTCCACAAAACCTTTCAACTCTCTAGCCCTGGTAATCTTATATAATCAGTATTATTATAGATTTCCTGTTGGCTAAATAAGGAAGAGCCTTGCAGTGTTAAACATTACCTGCTTTATTTATAAAAATATCTCAGAAAAAAATGGAAACCTGAATAGAAAATATTTTGCCACAAGATAGGTGGCTACACAGCTCTACTACTGACTCCTTGCCTGATTTTTTTATGGGGGTTATTCACTTGGATTTCCCAGAACTTTAGGGAAATTCTGCAGGCACTTTTGAAGCTAGAACTCTATATCCAAGAGCTCATTATCTATCTTATAGTCTGCTGTTCACTAAAGTACTGTGCTAAGACTGTGAATAAAAGTACTAATGTTCTTGTCAATCAAATCTTAGGTCTACAGCCATGCACCCATGAATACTTGAAGACAACCGCAAAATATTTTCATTTCTTTTATCCCAAGCTCAACCCCAACTATACCCCTTGTCAGTAGAAAGAAGGCAGGTTGTTCATCTGCCCTTTTCCATTTCATTAGCCCACACCTCATGAATGAGATGAGATGAAGCTATGTGGGTAACTAAAGCCACCATTTATAAAATCAGTAAAAGCCCACAAATTGAGAACTGTGGTAAGGGCCCGAACTCTGTGAAAGTGTAAGCATTTTGTGTGTGTGTATTATCTCCATATATTTATATATATTTCTATAGTGATATACATAGATAGATAGATAGATAGATAGATAGATAGATAGATAGATAGACAGATATAAAACCATCAGCCATTTCCCTCTAGTTTGCTTTCCTTTGTTACTCAAGAGTCACATAGCTGATAGTCATGAAGAGTCTCAACTTTCTTAATTCCTCCCATAGATAACATCACCCTTGTGAAATCTAAGGCTACTTTATGAGATATCCTCTGGGACCTGCATTCCAGTGGACCAGCTGACCCACCCAGCAACTGACTCAACTGGTTTGTAATCCCCCACCTGGAAACTGACTCAGCATAAGACAATTTCTATGGCTCCAACCCAAAGCTAGCCAATCAGCAGACCAAATTGCCTAACCCTTTGCCTGCAAAACTATCTTTAAAAGTCTTTTCTCCTAAGTTCTCAAGGATATAAATGTAATAATTTCCTCCCGTCTTCTCACATGGCACCTGCGATATTAAAATCTTTCTCTGCTATAACCCCTGAGGGTCAGTGTATTGGCTCCCTCTTCACAGTAGACAGTGAACCTGATAAGGCTGCAACAATCATATATTTTCTTTCATGTTATAGAGAACAATCATATTTTTAAATATCCATCAGTCACTTTCTCATAATTATTATTAGACAGTATTAATTTTGTTTTGACCTTATAAGATCTCACAGAATATTGCAAGTTCAAACAACAGGGGATGAAGAGAAAATGAATGTTATGTGCATTTGTAAAATGCTACAACACTTAGTCATTTGTTTATTTGGTCAAGTTTTCTCTGGCCAGGAAAAGCTAAGGCCTTAAGCATCAGAGAAAAAATGGTCTCTCATCCATTTTACATATATGAGAGAGCAAATGTACACACACATTCATAAATTAACCAAATATAAATCATTTGACATAAAAAAAAAACTGTAGGCAAAAGAGGTGAGTTATTCACTCTAATATAGTAATGAATGCCATATCTTTCTTTTCAAAGTGAGGAATGTAAGAAATGATCATATCATAAATAGTTTTTATCCAAAAACAGATATGTAAAAATAAAACAAAGATATGCTTGTACTTTTTAAAATATGATCTTAGTATGAAGCAGCTCCATAAAGCACTCAGTTTTTCCCAGGGATGGAATGTGATTATTTGTAAATTCTTCTTTGCTAGTGTTTTAGCTGGTCATGTAATTCATTATTATGATGAGAAAATTAAATCAACAGAGTTGTGTTTTTTATAAAGATAAAAGAACAATTTGTATCATTGCCAATTTAGCATTTTTAAAGAGAAACCTCAGTACATATTCTTCCTTTCAGTATCCTCTTGATCAATTTTTTTACTTATATAAAAAAAATCAGGGGAGACGTGGCTTTTCTCAGTCAAAACTTTTTTCTGCATGTCTAAATATGGAACTATTCAGAATAATGATAAACTCCACAAAAATAGCGAAGGTCTTAAACACAAGTAAGACCTTTGTTTGTATGGTTTTTAAGGTTCAGCTTATTTAATTTAAAGCTCTAATTCTTTTTTTTTTTTAAAGCTCTGTTTCTATGTCTCTCTCATAAAAGGTTAGGCAGGAGAAGTTTCTGTATTTTTATAACTTTTTAATTAATGCTAAGTCCATTAATTATTTTTCCTATGAAACCCATGATCAACTTAATCTTTAATGAAAAATAGTGGTGGAGTGTTCACAAAATACAGAATATAACCTGCATCAACACAAAGTATGTTAAGCCCATTTATGTAATGTCCATATCAAAACTGGTATGAAACATACATATATGTTAATTTTCTCACATCAGATCACTCTCATATTGATTCCTCTTACGACTACCTTTCTCATCTTCAATGCCCTTTGTGATGACATTGGACCCATCCACATAATGCAGGATAATCTCCTAAAATCAGCCAATTATCAGCCTTAATCCTATCTGCAAACTTAACTCTCCTTTACCATGTAACATAAGATATTCAGATGTTCTAGGCATTAGGGAATAGACATCTTCAGGGACCATTATTATTTACCACACCTGCCAGTAACAACAACCGGGGAAAACTTAGAAGTGGGTCCTTACATAGAAGAGATTTCAGATCAGCTCCCAGCCCTGACTGACAACTTGATTGTAGCAAAGGACCCAGTTAAGCCATTGCCAGATTCCTGACCCACATGAACTACAAGATAATAACATGCACTGCTTTAAATTCTGGGTAATTTGTTACGTAGCAATAGATAACTAATCCTATACTGAAAACTAAATTATTGTTTTCATTTGCACATTTTCCCTAGGTTTTATTTTTGTATTAGTTTTATTAAAAATAAATGTACTCAGGCGACACTTGTGGCTCAAAGGAGTAGGGTGCTGGCCCCATATACCGGAGGTGACAGGTTCAAACCCGACCCTGGCCAAAAAAAACTGCAATAAAAATAAATGTACTCTATTGATTTCAAGTTATGGAAATTACAGGTTACATTTAAGTTATTTAAACCAATAGACAAAATGATAAATTATGATACGTTTATAATAAATAGCTCTAACATGCTACACTCATATAGTAATCCTATTACATCAACAATAAAAATTATTCTACTTGTGGCTACCAATCCTCAAAATATGATCACAATATAGCGAGATGATCTATCAGAAAAAAAGGACACAGTAGCCCAGCTACATCACAATGCTTGTCATCATAAAGAAATTATAGTTCATAAGCTGAAATTTTAGCTGCTGGAATCAAATTAATGTGTTGCTAGTTATGTTTTCTCTTCGTCAGAAGTTAAGATGCTTTTTCTTCATTATAAAACAGGGAGCATCAGGAGATGAAATTTCCATAAAAATTGAAAAGTTGGTTTAACTTTAATGCTTTTAGTATAGTTAATGGGTGATATGTATACCAACTGATCTGTAACTGACTCACTTAATTGGTTAAACCATATAAATAATTAGTGAAGCTAATTGTCCTAGACATAACAGAGCTCAAAAGTTTGTTTCTTTAGCATTATGTTCGCATCAGTCAAATGAACAGTTTTCTAAAAGTCATCATGAACATTAACAGAAGCGTTGTTTGTCATTCACTAGTGAGAAAGTTTAAATTTTTACATTTGCATGTACATACATTTTATCTGGTAACTGTTCAGAAACTGTTTAATGCCAATCAGTTAGGTTTTACTGTTACTTCTATGTAAGGAAAAATAATCATACAGTTGCTTTATAAACTGAAATTGGTACTGTTCTGTATGTATTTTCATATATTACGTAATTTGATACTGGCAATACTCCTATTCAGCAGGTATTATTATTATTCCCATTTTACAGATAAGGAAACTGAGCTACAGAAAGGACAAGCAACTTGCTTAGTATTACACAGGTAGCAATTGCTAGTGGTAGGATTCAAATCCTTTTTATTCCCCACACCAGACAAGAACTTTGTCTTAATTGTCTTAAAATGTAGATGTCAAAGTAGAGTAACTATGATTAGCAGTGTAATGTGTTGAATTGTGTTCCCCCAAAATTCACATGCTGAAGTTTAACCTCCATTAGCTCTCAATGTGACCTTACTTGGAAATAGGTTAAGATTTCCTTATTTGGAAATCAGTTCAGATGAGGTGATCGGGCTGGACCAATATGAACTATTGTTCTTATAAAAAGGGGAAATTTGGATAGAGACGGATACACATAGAGGGAAAACAATGTGAAGAAACACAGGGATGGAGGTGGAATATGTTATTCTTAGTGAAGCATCACAAGAATGGAGAAGTATGAATCCTATGTATTCAACTTTGATATGAGGACAATTAATGATAATTAATGACACGGTGGGGCATGGGGGAAGGAGAGAGCAGACAGAGAAGGAGAGATGGGGTGAGGGAAAGGAAAAGAAAATAGTGACTAATTCTTACATAAATTGGATTTAATTTTTACCAAAGTACATTACTTTAACATTAATTTTTAACTCAACTTGTTAATATCTTGTTTAGGATATTGTGTCCTCATTTATAAGTGAAATATGTTCATAATTTCCCTTTATAATAATATATTTTTTCCAATTTTAATATCAAGTATATCCAGATGAAGTAGAATGATTTTGAAGTATTTCTTCTTTTTCTGTGGGCTATAAGATTTGGTATGGTCTTTTTTTTGAAATTATCTTTTATTTTTATTTATAAATATTAGTTGTCTATTTTTTGAGACTTTGGGAAAAAAATAGTAAGAAGTTAACTGATGATTCCATACTGAACCTTAGAGTTAAAGCATTCTATAATAGACATACTCTTATTTGACAATGTGAATGTTACTTTTTTGCATTATTATTATTAGTATTATTGCTCAATTAAAAAAAAAAAAAGAAACACAGGGACAAGACAGCCATAAAAAAGCCCAGGAGAATGGCCTAGAATAGATCCTTCCCTTAAAGCCCTCAGAAAGAGCTAACCTGATAACAGTATGATTTGGGGTTTCTAGCCTCCAGAACCATGTGACTAAATTTTTATTGTTTAAGCCATCCAGTTTGTGGTACAGTGCTTTGTTATGGCAACCCTAGCAAACTAATAGTATCACTTTCTTCCAAATTCCCCTAAGACCCTCTCTAGCCGTCAAATGTGGAGCCTAAGTTGTTTTCTAGTGTATTTTAAGTTTAGCTTCAATTGCTGGATTTATATATTACTTTATGGTAGCAAATGAAACAGTGGTTCAAGCAAGCAAATGATTATATAGTCAGCAGGTGATCGATCCGTTTGGTCAAATCCCATGGATGTTTGTTACTGTCTCTTTACAAATAAATAGGTATAAATCAAGGGATTACTGCTTTCCAATCCATTCCATCTCAGCTACCCATTCCTAAGACTTGCCTGCTCCTTTATTAAGAAAAGCTAATTTGGCTTGGCGCCTGTAGCACAGGGGTTACGGCGCCAGCCACATACACCGAGGGTGGCAGGTTCAAACCCAGCCCAGGCCAGCTAAACAACTGCAACAAAAAAATAGCTGGGCATTGTGGTGGGTGTCTGTCGTCCCGGCTACTGGGGAGGCTGAGGCAAGAGAGTCGCTTAAGCCCACGACTTTGAGGTTGCTGTGAGCTGTGACGCCACAGCACTCTATCTAGGGTGAGATAGTGAGACACTGTCTCAAAAAAAAATATATATATATATATATATATATATATATATATAAGAAAAGCTAATTCACCAAGCACATTTTTGTATCACATTTCATATCTCCTGTAAACTCGATACATTGAATGCAGATTCCTATACCTTTACCTAGGTGATGGTTTTCTAAGGTCAAAGATGTCTTATAAAACTTAAGAGACATGGCTCAGCACCTGTGGCTCAACAGGCTAAGGCACCAGCCACGTACACCTGAGCTGGTGGGTTCGAATCCAGGCTGGGCCCACCAAACAACAATGACGGCTGCAACCAAAAAATGGCGGGGCATTGTGGTGGGCGCCTGTAGTCCCAGGTACTTGGGAGGCAGAGGCAGGAGACTCGCTTGAGCCCAGGAATTGGAAGTTGCTGTGAGCTGTGATGCCAAAGCACTCTATCCAGGGTGACAGCTTGAGGCTCTGTCTCAAAAAAAAAAAAAAAAAAAAAAATTAAAAAAAAAATAAAACTTAAGACACATATATTCATTTTAGTGTTTTCCTGGACCTTTTTTGAACTTGACACTATTAATCACTATCTTCTTTTTTAAATTCTCTAGTCTCCTGTCTGGTCTAAAAAGAAGTAGTTATTCTCATACTCTATTGGTCGAAATAAAAATTAAAAAACTGAAAACAACCCAAATGCCTATTAATAGTCACTTACTTATTCAATTGGAAGAAAAAACAGATATATTATAGTGACTTACTTAAATAAATATGCTACGTTCATATTATATAAAGATAAGCAACCATTAGAAACTATGTTCTTCAATAATATTTAAGGATATAGCATATGACTGCGATATGTTCATTAAAATAAGACCAAACATACAAAGTTTCAGTCATGCAAGATTATAAAGTTCTAGAAACCTGTTGTACACTGTTCTGATAGTTAACTATACAGCACTGTACATATAAAACTGTGTTACGAACATAGATCTCATGATATGTGTTTTGTATTATGATGAAAAAATAAGACCATTAAATTTTATGTGCAATTCCATGTAAAGGATGTTTAAAAATATATCATAACTATTTCTGTGTGTGTGTATATATATAAGGAATTAAATACATAAAAATGTAAACAGTAGAACTTCTAGTGGTGGGATTGTGGTTGCATTTTTTCCTTTCTATGTTTTCAAATTTTTCTCAAGTAAAAATAAGCCGAATTTATGTTTTCAAATTTTTCTCAAATGAAAATAAGCTGCATTTATAATCAGACATGCACTCAGAAAATTTATTTCACATGAGAATGTTTCAAATCTCCTCGATTCTATCTTGCATTTCTGAAATCACAGAGGACTGGCTCCATCAGGAGATAAAGCTTCAACACCTGTCCAGGATCTGATGTCTCCTTCATTTGAGGTATGGATTTTTCCTGAGAAACAGCAGACTGTTCTTTTTTAAAACTATTTTCACCATTCTAATCCTGTAGTTCTTTACCAGGAACAATTTCATAGGCCATCAAGGATCTTGAAGCCAGCTGAGCCCTTTGTTCTTGTCCCTTCTGCCACGGAGGCTGCTGCCTCCTATTGCCTTCCAGTGGTCCTTTCACATACCACACCTGCTGACACACTAGCTGCCGATGTCCCCCAGGACCTGCGGACATGCTCTTATCCAAGCTGCTGCTTTTGATTATACTTTTGCTAATGGAGGTGGAAGGATAATGAGAGATTGTATACTAAGGAGGGAAATGGAAGTGGGAGTTTGAAAGCAATGCTACTGATGCCTAGGGGGTTTGAAGAAGTAAAGGAATGGGCGAGGAGTACTTTCCCAGCACAGAATTTTGCTTTTATTGTTCTGAAGCACCTCCCCCTGCAAAAAAAAAAAAAAAAAAAAAACAACCAAAACCCTAATAGTCTTCTTTTCACCTCCCCTGCAGACCATTGCTCACAGAAATACCCATATTCCTCCTCCACTACCACCACCTTCATAAGGGCCTGCAAAACAGCAGAACCAGGTCCACCTCTGCCATCACCTACTGGCAACAGGCCTGATCCCTTCCCCGTTTTGTCCACTACCATTTCTACTCTTTCTCCTCCACCATAGCAGCACTAAATTTAGACCCAATAGGAAAAAATACTAATGCATACCCACATTTCCAAATGTATAGGGGATATTAGGGAATACATAATATCATAGTATCTTTTCACTTTACCCGCCCCCCCAAATAGCTATATGTTTGTTCCCCCTGGTAGCTTCCATCTTTTCTTATACTGTTAGTCATCTCTCTGAGACTAACAGGTAACCAAAGCCCTGATTTTTAGTCATATCTCTGAGAAAAGAAAACTGTCTGGTATGACAATATTAATTTTGTCATTCACCCTTTCATCTCACCATACTAATTCCAAGGTTTCCAGATATTTGCCCCCTTCTTATCTTAGGGAAGGTTTATGTTGCCAGCCTGTTTTTTCTTTTTTTTATAATCCTGAACATCTTGACAAAATTATGCTTAGGGAGTGGTGATTTAGAGAATGGAAAGAAAGATTTCTGCTCATGATACCTAAACACCTTTACTCTCTGCCAGAACTCCAGGGAGAAGGCAGGGCCCCCGAGGAAAATGGATGCAAGGTGCATATAAGGAGGCTGAACCCTTGGTATCAAGGCTTCCAGCACTGGCAAACACTCCCATCCCCACTGGCTCTGATGCAGCAGAAATGTGCACCTTCAAGGTACTGTGTGGACTCAGTGAGAATATCGGTTACAATCATAGTAAACTAAAGGTCCCATTTAGTCCCCCAGTCATTCTTGGGTAACTCACAGAAAAAAAGAGGGGCACTCCCAACAGTGATACTGAATTTTTTTCACCTCAATGGAATGGAGGTAAGATGCAGATTTAAGGTGCCATCCCGAGCAAATGTGGCCTGAGATACACACTACACATAGACACAGCAGGCAAGTACACACTCTTTATTTCAAAGTAGGATCAGAAAACTATTGACAAAGGTTGATCTCGGTGAGCTTGGAGGGACCTTATGGAAGAACTTGAGCATAACTTTAGCTCAGACTAGAGGCAAACCTAACATCCCACCCTTCCCTCCTTGCCTTGAAGTAGCTGCCCTGGGGGAGCAGAACCTGCAGAGCACACACAAAAAGGAAGAAAAGGGGTGCTCGCTTCAGGTCAATTCTATTTTTAACCTGATTAGTCCTTCCAAAACAATATCAACCCCATTCATGGGGTGGCACCTGTGGTTCAAGGAGTAGGGCACTGGCCCCATATACCAGAGGTGGTGGGCTCAAACCCGGCCCTGGCCAAATATAAAAAAATAAATAAATAAATAAATAAATAAATAAAGAATATCCCCATCCATAGTTGGGTGAGCCAATCCATTTTCCTTTTCATCTATCTTGGGGAACATTACTGACTGGAAAGACCTGGGATGGGAGCAACTCAAGATTGAGGGCAAGACTATTTGTCAACACTCTCCTAACCTCTTTATTCATGACACCCCAGAGGTCTTTCAGGCAGGCTGATGGGCAGCCACGAAAATAGCTGTCCCCCTGAAAGGAGAAAATCAAAATAAACAGAGGGCTGGAAAGGCCCTGCCTATACTTTTATGGGGCTACTTTATAGAAATTTGCTGCAGCTTATTTTTCTCACCCAAGACCAATGAGATGAGCAATTTGATTACGGAAGGCCTTTCCTAAAAGTGTCTCTCTCATTCACCCAACTGCAAAAATGGATCTAGATGTTACACAGTTTTATGCAAGGGCACACTACATGCAAGACAAAAAAGACACACCTGATCAAATCTGTATCCCAAATTACCCTCTCTCCTGTCTTCTAACCAAACTCACCAAAAAGGATTATGATGTATACGTTATATAACATATAAGTCTTCTTTCTTATGTATACTAAACAACAAATAATTAATTAAATGAAATTCATAATGCATACTAAACAACAAGTAATTAAATGAAATTTAAGTCTTCTTTCTTATGCCTACTAAACAACAAATAATTAATTAAATGAAATTCATAATGCATACTAAACAACAATTAAATGAAATTCATCAAAATTTCTACCATGTATGGAATTTAACACTACAACACCCCCCCACCCCATGGAACTCTTTCAAGTTAATTCCTTGTACCAGTGTAAAAATTCAAATTAGCAAAACTACTTTACTTTCCCCTTTCCTCCTAAGTAAGGAATGCCAAGGCATCGCTTCTTCTCTTTCTCTCTCTTCCTGGCTTCAGCCAGTGGAGATCTCACTGACAAGTAATTTCGGTGGTGCTGAGACACAACAGGACTTCACCTATAAGAATTACAAAACAAAAAGAAACAAACATGACTGCTGTGGTCGTTTTCAGAGGAACAACAGCATTTTCCAAGGAAAAACAATATTCCTAAAATTTAATACAGCTTATAACTCAAAATCACATGCCTGCTCCCAGCCAAAAACATAGCATTTTCAGAAACAGGAGTGAAACAGAAAGAAGTGGGGGAAAAAAAGCATTTATGACTTCAGCTTCTTCAGGGTGTCAACCAATTGGCATCAGTCACTTGTAATCTGCCACCTCCAAAACTGAAATGCAATTAAGAGAAATCTCCTATTGGAAAAGTGACATACTTGAAAGCAGTCCATCTTTGTTCAAGTTAAGGAATAAAATAACATAAATAATTCATATTTGTGTGTACATGTACTCACGATGATAAAAA
Source organism: Perodicticus potto (assembly GCA_963574655.1). NCBI lineage: Eukaryota > Metazoa > Chordata > Mammalia > Primates > Lorisidae > Perodicticus > Perodicticus potto. The sequence continues at coordinate 28,201 of CAUYRH010140793.1, forward strand.
AGTAGGCAATATGGATAATAGGATAATGGATTATTTCATTTAATTTTCTCTATGATAATTTTGGTTTCAAATTTTCTTTTATTTATTTATTTATTTATTTTTTATTTTTTGTAGAGACAGAGTCTCAATTTATTGCCATGGAGTCACACTGCTCAGAGCAACCTCCAACTCCTGGGCTCAGGCAATTCTCTTGCCTCAGCCTCCTGAGCAGCTGGGACTACATGCACCCACCACAACGCCCGGCTATTTTTTTGTTACAGTTTGGCCAGGGCTGGGTTTGAACCCTCCACCATCCTTATATGGGACCGGCGCCCCACCCTCTGAGCCACAGGCACCACCCTGGTTTCAAATCTTCTGTAAAGCAAATAAATTGCTTTTTGCTCAGAAAGAGGTCTTAGGCGATTGTTTTCTTTTGGGGGTGTTTCTATTATTACTTACCTTCCTGAAATTAGTGAGTTTCTCCTGGGACAATGTCTTCACTCTCAACTGGCATGCAGACTTTCCTGCATTTAAAGCAGGTTGTGCGCCATGAAAAATTTATGGCTTTACACCATGGACAGTCCCAATTCAATAGATTGCAGTATGAAGCAGGCTTTTCCAGATGCTGGGATTCCCAGGCTTTTTTTCCTTTTGGTTCCTTGGCTTTCTGCCACTGAGGCTGCTGCCTCCTTAGGCACTTTTTCTCACTGTACCACTCGTTGGCCCCCACAGAGGTTGCCTGTAGCCTATCTGGACCTTGCTTCTGGCTTTGGTGCCTCCTAAATGCTAGGGCCGCCATTCTCTGGAGCATCACTTGATCTTCCTTCCGGCTCTGGCTACTATCTTTGCCCACAGATGCTATAACCTGGGGCATCATAGGATCTTCCTTCTGGCTCTGGCTGCTGTCTTTGCCCACAGGTGCTATCCCCTGGGGCATCACTGGATCTTCCTTCTGGC
>CAUYRH010140801.1:0-18819 GCA_963574655.1 Perodicticus potto
AGCACCTGTGGCTCAACGGGCTAAGGCGTCAGCTACGTGCACCTGAGGTGGCGGGTTCGAATCCAGCCCAGGCCCGCCAAACAACAATGACGGCTGCAACCAAAAGAATTGCCGGGCGTTGTGGCGGGCGCCTGTAGTCCCCACTACTTGGGAGGCAGAGGCAGGAGACTCGCTTGAGCCCAGGAATTGGAGGTTGCTGTGTATAGCACAGCGCTCTACTCAGGGCGACAGCTTGAGGCTCTGTCTCAAAAAAAAAAAAAAAAAAAAAGAAATTAGAAAATGAAAGGGAAGTGTGAAAGGATCTTTTGGGTTCTGAAGCTTACTTTCTCTTCTCTCCACCTTGCTCATTTTGTTAATGGTGTTCTGCCTATACCCATTCTACAAGGTCCACGTTCCTTTACGGTTGGGTAGTGCAAGGCAAGCTATGGTTGAGTAATGGGGTAGCCTTGCTTTTTGCCCACACCTGTGGGTCCTGAATAGAGATGTGGTTGCTCTAGTCAGATCTTGGAGAATATGCACAGTGGGGGCCACACTCACTGCCTCGCTCTGGTTTGATCTTACCCTGGGGATGCGTCTAGTGTCACAAGGAGAGATGGGCAGGAGGCGCTGGCAGCTTTCGTGTGGGAGCATTAAAGCTTTCACTTTCTCCCCACCCTGCTCAGGGTGCTGTGGGCTAGGTCTCTTCTACCAGGCGATGAGAGTATGAGCATCCTCCAGGCTTCAGGCGGGGGGCAAACTGTTCAAGTAGGTGGCTGAGCTGAGGAAATCCAAACAGTGCCTCTGTTTTGAGTAGAGCCATGTTACCAAATTTTATGTCATAACCCACCAAACATGAGAGGCAAAGAGTTGGGATTCTGTTGCCTCATGAAGCTAGTCATGTCCCTCTGCTCTAGAGGATGAATCAGTGCGGCAGGAGAGCTGCTGGCCTGGCGCCACCTGCCGGTGGGCAAGTGCACAGGACGGCAAGCTTTCAGGGGCTCGCCTAGAAGGGGGCTTCCAGGAAGGATGAAATAGGCTGCCATCTACTCTGGACACCTGAAGTCTGTCTCCTGTTAACACAAAGTTAGAATTCTTTAGGATCCTAAAGCTCAGGGAAACTTTGTTCTCAAAAGCTTGATTGTTGCATTCTAAGGAAGACAAGTATTAACATTTAGGAATGTTCTTTCCATTTAGATCTACAGAGTTGGATTCTAACTGGTCTTGGTTTCAGTTGCGATGCATGCAAGTTGGAGGAAACGCTAATGCAGTAAGCTCTTCTTAGACTTGCCATTTTCTTCTTGTTTAAATATTTGATACACTGGTAAAGAAGTTCAATATTTGCATGTTTGGGAGGTCTGATGGGATAAGGGAGAGAGCCTGATGGGTTTTGAGCTAAACAGACCCAGTTAACTTATTTATTCAAAAATCTGTTACAAAAAAAAAAAAAATGGGGCGGCGCCTGTGGCTCAGTGGGTAAGGCGCCAGCCCCATGTACCGAGGGTGGCAGGTTCAAACCTGGTCTCGGCCAAACTGCAACAAAAAAAATAGCCAGGCGTTGTGACAGGCGCCTGTAGTCCCAGCTACTCGGGAGGCTGAGTCAAGAGAATCACGTAAGCCCAGGAGTTGGAGGTTGCTGTGAGCTGTGTGACGCCACGGCACTCTACCCAGGGTGATAAAGTGAGACGCTGTCTCTACAAAAAAAAAAATAAAAAATGTGTTACACACCTAGTAGACATGAATGCTGGGCCAGGAGGTGCTGGGGATATAGTGACAAACAAGATGAGCCAGACTCCCTTGTAGGGGCAGAAATAGAGAATAATCAAAGAAGTGAATAAACAAGGAAATAACTGGTCATAGTAAGTGCTTTGAAGAAAATTAAGAAAGTGAGAGTGGGCTGGGCACAGTGGCTCATTCCTGTAATCCCAGCACTCTGGGAGGCCAAGGCAGGTGATTGCCTAAGCTCATGAGTTTGAGACCAGCCTGAGCAAGAGCAAGACCTTGTCTCTAAAAATAGAGACATTGTGGCGGACATCTGTAGTCACAACTACTGGGGAGGCTGAGGCAAGAGAATCATTTGAGCCCAAGAATTTGAAGTTGCTGTGAGCTGTGATGCCAGGCTCTACTGAGGGTGACAAAGTGAGAGTCTCTCTCTCAAAAAAAAAAAAAAAAAGTAAGGATATAGAAAACTTACAAGCTTTTTTACGATAATAGTTTTTTCTTTCTTTCTTTTTTTTTATTTTGAGACAGAGTCTCAAGTTGTTGCCCTGGGTAGAGTGCCGTGGCATCACAGCTCACAGCAACCTCCAACTACAGGTGCTCGCCTCAACACCCGCTATTTTTTGGTTATAGTTGTCATTGTTGTTTGGCAGGTCCGGGTCAGATTTGAACCCGCCAGCTCCAGTGTACGTGGCTGGTGCCCTATCCTCTGACCTACCGGCGCCAAGCCCGATAGTAGTTTTTTCATATCTGAGGGTGACTTTTGTGCTTGCATTTGAATTAATATTTAATTTATTAAATCTATAAATTAAAAAATGTATTTTTCAAATCATCAAATATAGTAAATATCATGTATTAATTTGTAAACTCAGTACTGTTTTTGAAAGAATAACTTTTTTAAATGTTCAATTAATGTATAATTTTAAAAGAATAAATTTTCTTAACCCCATTTACAAACCTAATTAAGGATCCTTAAATAGTTTTACTTTATTTACAGATTTATCACATCTGATTCTCTTAAACACTAGACTAACAGCTTTACAAATCTAGCCAGCAAAGTCTCCCACAGAGCTGATAGTCTATTTAGCATGCCAAAATGTACACATAGATTGAGTAAATGAAATTCCCTGAGACATCTCTTATGAGTTAATGTATAAGAAATCAAATTTGGGCTTGACCACTGTAGCTCAGCAGCTAGGGCGCCAGCTGGCAGGCTTGAACCCAACCCGGGCCTGCCAAACAACAATGACAACTACAACCCCCAAAATAGCCTGGCGTTGTGGTGGGTGCCTGTAGTCCTAGCTACTTGGGAGCCTGAAGCAGCAGAATCACTTAAGCTCGAGAGTTTGAGGCTGTGAGCTGTGATGCCACGGCACTCTACCCAGGGTAACATAGTGAGACTCTGTCTCAAAAAATAAATAAATAAATAAATATAAATCGGATTTGATGTTTCCTTAATTCCTTGAGAGAAATTAAATACTAAGGAATATAATTTTGTTAAGTAGAGGAGAGATTTAGAGAACCACAAACCAGTTGTAATAATTAAGACTTTTTTGCACTTTCCAAGTAATAATTTTTGCCCATCTTAAGAGTGTATGCCTTAGGTTCGGTGCCCATAGCACAGTGGTTACGGTGCCAGCCACATCCACGCAGGTGGATTCTAACCCGGCCTGGGCCAGCTAAACAACAATGACAACTACAACAAAAATATAGCTGGATGTTGTGGTGGGCACCTGCAGTCCCAGCTACTTGGGAGACTGAAGGAAGAGAATCACTTAAGCCCAAGAGTTTGAGGTTGTTGTGAGCTGTGACACCACGGCCCTCTACCAAGGGTGACATAATGAGACTCTGTCTAAAAAAAAAAAAAAAAAAAAAAATAGAGTGTATGCCTTAGATGTTTGAAGCATCTTACGAGCGACCCTTGTCCATTATCATAACACTTGGAAACTTGTTTCTAAACTTAATGCTGTGGGTTTGATTTATCTGTCCTGATTCCTAAGCCTTCTCAAGGTTGTCAAGTCCCCCTTCAACTCCAGAGAGCAACTTTCTAATCTCATCTGGCCAGGGGTCGGAGAGTAGAGGGTCAGGGAGTGGGAGGGAAGGGTCCGGCCAGTGCTTACTCAGCTTAAGCCGTGGAGCTTGGAACTATCCTGTTTGGGTTTGAATCCCAGCTCTGCCCCTCCCTCTTGGTGTGACCTTGGGGAAATTGTTGAGCCTCTCTGTGTCCATCTGTAAAGTATAGGTGGTAATAGTGACCATCTGATGGTGTCGCTGTGAGGATTTCATGAGATGATATCTACAGAGAGTTTAGGACAGGACCTGGTGCATATGGGTGATCAGTACCACTGTTAATCAGATTAGGTTCATAAAAGGATCACTCATATAGGTTTTTAATTAAGATATAATTCCCATAGGTGGCGCCTGTGGCTCAGTGAGTAGGGCGCCAGCCCCATATGCCGGAGGTAGCAGGTTCAAACCCAGCCACGGCCAAAAACTGCAAAAAAAAAAGATATAATTCCCATAATTCATGTCTGTGCATAGACCGTCAGGAGTTGGTTTAGAAAGCAGTTTATTCCAATTGTTTAAACTCTTGCCGTATCATTTTACCTAAGTTATATTCTCTGTTAATGAAGAAATAGTAAGGTAAATGTTAATGTAGCTCCTAACCAGTTTGTCAAAAATTCTGATCTAGTGGCATCCAAATCGAAATGGGTTATTTATGAAGTAAAAGTAGTCCTGAGTAGAAAGGTCCCTCTAAAATAAAGTTCAGAATGACAGGTGGCTTAATGGAGAAATGAGGACCAGTTATTTCACTTTGTAAAGCCAGTTTGGTATCCAGTTTTGCCAAAATATTTTTGTCCAGTGAGTTTCTCAAGAGATTTCCCACTCGGAAGTTCATTTTTAGAACTGAGTTACACACCCACATGTGCTTAGCCAAGGACAAGGGTAACTTTATTCCCAGACTGCAGAGAACAGGAGTTGGCCTGGCAAACGCTTCTTCCTCTTTGCCCACCCTGGAGTATTTTGGCTAGATGACAAAACCCTGATGTTATGTGGGACGGTTCCTCTAGTTTTACCAAAATATTCATATTACATTACCAAAGTATTATAAAAGTTTTACCAAAGTATTCCATATTACATTTGATGGAATTCCCTTTTTACAAGGATCTTTTTATTTTAGAGCTTTTTATAATGTTTAAATTATTTTGGTTTTTACTACTAATTTTTTAAAACTCCTCATTATGTTACATAGCATTTTTGGTCACCGTGTTAGACATAATGCAGTGTTTCTGCTAATCTGCATGCTCTCCTTGGTAGTCTTCCTTTTTCCATCAACATGGGTGTGCCACCAACGACACCAACGCCAAATACAACAGTCGCGCTGCTCAGCTCTACAGGGAGAAAATCAAGTCACTTGCCTCCCAGGCAACACGGGAGCGCGGCACTGACGTAAGTCACGGGGAGTTGGAAGGTCTCTTAGACGTGTGCTCACGTCAGTTGAAAAGTGGGTTCTATCCTGAGCAGTAAAACTTTTCTACCCAGAATCTCTTACAAGGAAGTAATGTACAGTTGATTCTCATTATTTGGGATAATTATGCTCCATAAATTTGCTGTGGGCACTGAATTGATGAAAGCTGAAATATCACTCCTATGGGAGGTACAGGACTAGGTTCCTGGGAGCCTCTGGTCTCATTTTCATCAACTGATCAATACACAACCTTATTTAACATGTGTTTCTGTTTAAAGACACCTTGTTTAATACATATTGTTGGTTCATGAACTTGAATTCACAGCCAAGGGACTATAACTCAAAATGAAACTTACCTAACACTTGTCTTGTCTCCATAAGGCACAAGCAGCCTTCATGCACTGAGGAACATCAGGCAGCCCTTCACACTGCACTTGAGGGCCATTTTAAACAAGAAGTCATCAATAAAAAGCACGAAAGTGTGAAAACATGTCAATAAATAGACTGCAAAGAGGACACTTGTTTACAAGTGTTAAAACTGAAACAAGAAGGCAGAGTGTGCCTTGTTCTACCTTAGCTGGGGCCGTGCTTGCTGGGAGACTCATTTTGTGCTGTTCGATGCATGTCTTCAAAGGACTGTGAAAGCCCCATGAGTACTTATTTGGGGGTTACAAGAAAATTTTAGCAAGTAGGTGAATTTGTAAATGTGGAATCCATGAACAATGAGGATTGACAGTAGTTTGGAACCTGCACTTGGATGTGGAGTCCATCTGGGTATGGTGGCTCACCCGTAATCCCAGCACTCTGGGAGGCCACAGCAGGAAGATCACATGAGCCCAAGGGGTTGAGATCAGCCTGGGCAGCATAGCAAGTCTCCATCTGTACAAAAGATTTTAAAAATTCACTGCACATTATAGTGCCTACCTGTAGTTTTAGCTACTTGGGAGACTGAGATAGGAAGATTGTTTAAGTCCAGAAGTTCAAGGCTGCAGTGAGCAATGATCATGCCACTGCTTACTGTCCTGGGCAACAGAGAGAGATCCTGTCTCTAAAAGAAAAATGATATGAAGTCCTTAATCTTTTCTTTTCAGAAATGGTTTGTGGAATTGGGGTAATTGTCTTCCTTAAGATCTGGAAGGAAAATTTAATGAATTGACATATTACTAAAATATACTCAGAGGCCCTCTGTAGGCATGTTACTGATGATTTTATAATAATGGAAAGTACCAGTCGTTAGAAAACAGATCTCTAGAAGAAGAGTAAAGAGTATGAAATAAACCTTTTTACAGGCCAGATGAAATGCTAAGCCTTATTTTGTGTTTTTGTTCTAGCTGTGGCTTGATAGCTGTGTAGTTCCAACTTCATCCCTTCCACCAAAGGAAGAAGATTTTTTTGCCTCTCATGTTTCTCCAGAGGTAAGTATCATGCTTCACATAATTTTAAAGTCTACTTATTCGGACAGGTATTAAAGGTATATATTTAGAATGTTTCAGTTAGGGTACAAGCTAAACTTGTACAGGGAGGCCGAGGTGGGTGGATTGCCTGAGCTAAGGAGTTCAAGACCAGCCTGAGCCAGAGTGAGACCCTGTCTCTAAAAATAGTGGGTACTGTGGTGGGCGCCTTAGTCTCAGCTACTTGGGAGGCTAAGGCAAGAGATTGCTTGAGCCCAAGAGTTTGAGGTTGCTGTGAGCTATGACACCACAGCACTGTATGGAGGGTAACAAAGTGAGACTCTGTCTCAAAAACAAACAAACAAAAAACAAGCAGCTCTGAAATGTAATGGTTCAAATAAGAGAGAAATGAGTTGACCATCAGCAGCTCGTGGTGGGCTGTCCAGGGGAGACAGGCGGACTTGCCTTGCTATTCTCAACATGTGGCTTCCATCACAGGCTCGCACGGGGCTGCTCCAGTTTAAGGCCTTTCCTAGCCAATGGTAGGAGGACAGACATTCAGAAAAGCAAATGCCCCATCTTTTTACAGAAAAATTCTAGAAGTAGTACATATCACTTCTGCTTCTGACCAGCTGGCTGGAATTTAGTTCTGTGTCTATACCTGCTAGTCTGACAGAGGTTAATTCAGAGCTTTGGCACTAACAAAAAATGAAAATAGTTTTAATAGGGATCTGAATCCCAGTGTCCTGGTTTCACTGTATACATGGTACATATCTCAAGGCTATTGTGAGGATTACATGAGTTAATACAGGGAAAGTACTTGCTGCTTAGCACAGAGTCAGCCTTCAATAAATGCTGTAGGTATCATTATCCTCATCTGGGTGGTTTGATCGCAGCCATGACACCAAACCACAGGACTTCTGTGGATTTTTCCCAGTTTACTTAGATCAGGGAAGGGAAAGCCCCACATATTTGCTATCTGGCCCTTTAAGGTGATGTATGGGGCCTCTGGCTTTAAGTCTCATAATGTTGTGTCGGCTACTCTGCCTCCTCCTAGTCTTGTTGGGGAGGGGACACTATTTGCTGAACTGCTGCTCAATCCATTCTTTAATTTTTAAGTTAAAATTATGTAAAGTTGCATAAATTGCTAAACCTTGATTTTTTTTAATGTTATAATTTGCACATATTATCATTACTACGGTCAATAGTTACTAGAAAGCTGGTTGGTGGTATATGCCTGTAGTCCCAGCTGCTAAGGTGGCTGAGGCAGGAAGATCACTTGAGTGTAGGAGTTCAAGTCCAACCTGGGCAACATAGAAAGATCCCAAATCTACTAAATGATTGAATGACTGAATGGCTACCAGAAATAGTTATCAAAAAAGCAGGGAACAGGGCGGTGCCTGTGGCTCAAAGGAGTATGGCACCGGCCCCATATACCAGAGGTGGTGGGTTCAAATCTGGCCCCTGCCAAAAACTGCAAAAAAAAAAAAAAAAAAAAAGCAGGGAACAGAACACAAAAGATAAGATGTTCTCTTATGATGTATTCCTATTGTTATACATAGAATTAGATATAGAATAGCTATGATTAGATAGCTGAGAAACATTAGGAATAGGAATGATAGGCTAAAAAAAGAAATGTGAACAGTGTAGTGTGGATTATAGTTGGAAATATTGCATATTAATGTTTAATCTTGCTCTCTCTGTATATGTATGAACACACGTGCAGAGATAGATAGTTAAAAATGCATACGTATTCATAGATTAGCACACACATACTTTGATTACTTAGCTTTGTCCACTGAGAGGACCCAGAGACAGTGACACCCTAGTACTACAAGCAACCTCAAACTCCTGGGCTCAACCGAAATCCTTCTGCCTCAGCCTCCCAAGTAGCTGGAACTACAGGCGCCTGCCATGATGCCCGGCAAGTTTTTCTATTTTTAGGAGAGATAGGGTCTCACTTTGCTTAGGCTGGTCTCCAACTCCTGAGCTCAGGCAATTCTGCAGCCTCGGCTTCCCAGAGTGCTGGGATTACAGGTGTGTACAGACTCGTGTCCCATTGGCAGCACAGTAGCTTTGTTTACCTCAGGATCACCACAGCATGTGAATAGTGCATTGCACTAGGATGGCAGTGTGTCCACGATGTCACTAGGTGATGGGAGGTTTTCAGCTTGGTATAATCTTACAGCACCTGTTGTTGACTGAAATGTCATACTTGGGCCATGACTGTATATTCTGTGTACGCTGTACTTCCCTTCAGGAGGTGCAGCCTAACTTCCCTCCCTATGAGTGTGAGCCGGACTTACTGACTCACCTCACAGGACTGGAGTATGGAAAGGGAAAAACAATGACTTTACAGCAGGAAAAACTGGCTGATGCCACCTTAACCAAGTGATCAAGGTCAACATCATGTGTCAAGTGACGCTGAGGTGATGAATGAGAATGCACTTCACCTCTGCACTTCTTCCGCAAATCTGAGTCTAATGATGAGAAAACAGACAAGCCCAGATTGAAGGCATTTTATAAAATACCTGACCGGTATCCTTCAACAGTTGCAAGGTCATGAAAAACAAAAAGACTGAGAAAGTGTTACAAGCCAGAAGAGACCAGGAGGTATGACATAGAGCAGTAGGGGACCCTGAACTAGGTCCTGGAGAAACACCTTAGCAGAAAAGCTGGTGAAATCCAAATAAAGTCTAGAGTTTAGCTGACAGTGTTGAACCAATGACAGCTTCTTAGTTTTGACAGCTGTACTGTGGGTATTAATGTTAAAGGAAGCTGGGTGAAGGTATATAAAAACTACTAGCTTTGCAACTTTTGTGCAAATATGAAATTATTCCAAAATAAAAATTTGATTTTAGGCCGGCGCAGTGGCTCACGCCTGTAATCCTAGCACTCTGGGAGGCCGAGGCGGGTGGATTGCTTGAGCCCACGAGTTCGAGACCAGCCTGAGCAAGAGTGAGACACCCGTCTCTAAAAATAGCCAAGCATTGTGGCAGGCGCCTGTAGTCCCAGCTACTTGGGAGGGTGAGGCAAGAGAATCACTTGAGCCCAAGAGTTTGAGGTTGCTGTGAGCTGTGAGGCCATGGCACTCTACCCAGAGCAACAAAACATACATACATATATAAAATTTGATTTTAGAAAAAAGGGAAAATAAGAAATTTGATCATTGAAACAGAGATTTAAGAATATACTTGTTTTAATTTTATCCTTTTTTGCTAAGCCATTAAGCAGGGACTCAGAGGTGGCTTATTTAAATGGTTTGGTTCTCTCGCTTTGATTTGTTTTTTACAACTGGTTTCTTGCTTTGTCTACTAATGACTTTTCTCATCTCACTTTAGGTGAGTGGGACAGCCTGGGCCTCAGCACCATCAGAACTGTCTTCTTTAACACCAAGGGCTGTGGAAAGCACTCCAGAAAATAACGAAGGTGGAATCTTTACACTTGTCATGTAATGCCATTCCGTTGCCTAATGGCATTCTACAAAACTATCATAAATTAAGATACAGACCTTTCTCTATTAACAGGAAGAGATAGCCATGATAGATTATAAAGTGGGAGAAAATGTTACTAAACATGGAATATGATCTCCTTTCTGTATTTATAAAAAAAAAAAAAAAAAAAAAAGGCTGGGCACAGTGGCTCACGCCTGTAATACCAGCACTTGGTAGGCTAAGGCAGGTAGATTGCCTGAGCTTGCAAGTTCCAGACCAACCTGAGCAAAATCAAGACCCTGTCTCTAAAAATAGCCAGGTGCTGTGGCGGGCACCTGTAGTCCCAGCTACCTGGGAGGCTGGCCCAAGAGAATCGCTTGAACCCAAGAGTTTGAGGTTGCTGTGAGTTAAGATGCCACGGCACTCTACGAGGGTGACCAAGTGAGACTCTGTCTCAAAAAAAAAGAGAAACAAACGTACGCTTACAAAAAATATCCTGGAAGGCATTAAGGAAAGAATGAAGTTACTGAGGAGTTCAGTTTCTGCTCTCAATAGCACTGAAGTTTCTGAATTTTTATAATGAGTGTTTTACTTTCTTTCTCTTTTTTTTTTTTTTGAGACAGAGTCTCAAGCTGTCACTCTGGGTAGAGTGCCGAGGTGTCATAGCTCACAGCAACCTCTAGGGCTCAAGCGATCCTCTTCTCAGTTTTTCTATTTTTTAGTAGGGATGGGTGGAGAGGGTGGGGTCTCACTTTTGCTCAGACTGGTCTGGGACTCGTGAGCTCAAGCAATCCACCCCCCTCGGCCTCCCAGAGTGCTAGAATTATAGGCGTGAGCCAACATGCCCTGCTGAGTGTTTTACTTTCATTAATCAGAAAAGATTTTAATTTAAAAACTATTATATAAGTAGTTGATACCTAATGATTCACATTTGGTGAATTTATTGTCAGATTATGTTTATTATAAATTACTTTTATCAGCTGCTCACATATTAAAACTCAATTATATGATATGAATAGTCAGCTCTTCTTCCTGTTTTAAAATTGTGCATCTTTTGTTAGCCAGCATATTAGTATAAATTAACAACAAAAATGTAACTCTGGACAACTAGCAATGAACTCATGGGATGCAGTACCATAAGAAGTGCTGGCTCATTTAAACTGAGCCTGGAACAACCTCACAGAACTTACTGTATATAATAGGAAAAACTGAACAGTCACCAAACTTTAGGTTGGATGATAATATTCAGGGAATTTCTGGCAAGCATTTTGGACAGTAAGTGGTATTTATCAAGAAAAGAATCCAAGAAGAGAGAGGCATTTGGCTTTAGGCCTGAGGGCAGCTGTGGGCATGCTGTAAGGAAGAGGAATCACTCCCTTTGTAAGGAATATATATTTTTTTGCGACAGAGTCTCTTGATGTCACCCTCAGTAGAGTGCTATGACATCACAGCTCACAGCAACCTCAAACTCTTGGGCTTAAGAGATTCTCTTGGCCCTAGACACTGAGCTACGGGCACCAAGCCCCTTTGTAAGGAATTATAGGCATAAGAGTAGGATAGTCTGAGAGCAACAGATCGTAGAGGCCAGTGTTTCCTCTCACTGGTATGGGAGTGAGTCAGGACAGGAGTGTTTCACATCCTGGAGAATGATGGGTTATTCACTAAATGGAATTTGGACAAGTGCCAAGGTATTTTAGAAAAAAATAATAAAACAAAGGAGAATTCCTTCTTTACACCAGACTAAATTCAGGTGGATCAAAGATGTAAATGAAAGTATGATTGGTCCCAGAAGAAAAGACAAGTAGAGCTTTTCTGCTGCCCTAGATTGAGGAAGCCCTTATATATATTCAGACCTTGTAAAAAGATAAGATTAATAAATCTGACTACATATGTGTATAGATTTAACGTTTCTATTCTGAAAAAGTTCTTTAAAGTGAAGATGAAGGATAAACATTTGCAATCCATATATAGACAAAAGGCTTATTTCCTTAATGTGCAAAGAACTCTGCATATTATGTGGCTATTTTATGCATGATTTGGATTCTATGATCTTTTTTCGTATTCATTTTTAGGCATATGAGCTTAGAGCCAGTAAAGAAGAAATTTATACACCCCTAACTGGAGTTTAGCTCTTTGATTTCTTATCCTTATGCTGCACTGTGGCCACACCAGCCTTAGGTTCTTCCCTGTGTTTGCTTTTTGTTTGTTTGGAATCTGACACTTGTCCCCTGATCGGCAAGGGGCTGCCTCCTCATTGGAGTTTTACTTTAAAATAGTCGGGTGTTGTGTCAGGCGCCTGTAGTCTCAGCTACTTGGGAGTCTGAGGCAAGAGAATCACTTGAGCCCGAGAGTTTGAGGTTGCTGTGAGCTGTGACGCCACGGCACTCTACCGAAGGCAACAAAGTGAGACACTGTCTCAGGAAAAAAATAAATAAATAAATAAATGCAGCCAGTGCAGTCACCCCTGCAGTTATGCATTTCTAACTCCGCATAGCACCCACACACAGTTCTGAAGTGACTGTTAGTTTGCATGTCCACTTTGTGTCCCCTCCACTGAGTTGTGAGCGCCTCCAGGGAAAGATTCGTTTTTAAGATGAGAAATACACCTTAGCCATTGATTGGTTTAACATTGTCTGTAAAGACAGAAGAATTCATTTCAACATTCTCCTGACTAACAAAGAGAAGCAGTGGGTTATGTATCCTCTGAAACAGTGCAGATGATAATTACTATTGTTGCTACTACAATTTTTTTTTACTTTTATTTTTCTTTTTTCTCCTCATTTTCTTCTTCTTCTTCTTCTTCTTTTTTTTTAACATGAGCTGAGTGATCCGTGGTTATTACAATTTTTTTTTTTAAAGAGACAGAGTCTCACTGGGTTGCCCAGGCTCAAGTGTAGAGTGCATCACAGCTCCCTGCAATCTCAAACTCCCGGACTCAAGTGGTCCTCCCACCTCAGGTTCCTGAGTAGCTGGGACTAGAGTCATGTGTCACCACAACCAGCTAAGTTTTACATTTTTTGTAGAGATAGTCTACAAACACCTGGCCTCCAGTGATCTTACTTTGGCTTCCCAGAGTACTAGGATTACAAGCATGAGCTACCACGCCCGGCCCTGTTTGTGTGTCTTGTTCATTGCTGCTTCTCCAGTGCCCAGAGAGGGGCATCAGTACACAGGTGCTCACAAAATATCAGTGTGCTTAGTCATCCTGATTTGCCTATTTAAATGCCTTTCTCAGTGTTTACTATTTAGATATGTATAAAAATGAAGCAGCAGGGTTCCTCTAAATCACTATTGGGCCTGGCATTTTAAAAATAATAGTGTTGTTGGCTCGGCGCCCGTGGCTCTGTATACACCTGAGCTGGTGGGTTCGAATCCAGCCCAGGCCCACCAAACAACAATGACGGCTGCAACCAAAAAATGGCCAGGCGTTGTGGCGGGCGCCTGTAGTCCCAGCTACTTGGGAGGCGGAGGCAGGAGCCTTGCTTGAGCCCAGAAATTGGAGCTTGCTGTGAGCCGTGATGCCACAGCACTCTATCCAGGGTGACGGCTTGAGGCTCTGCCTCAAAAAAAAAAAAAAAAAGAAAAATAAATAATAGTGTTGTTGACATGTAATTCACATGTCATAAAATTCACCCTTTTAAAATATACAGTTCAGGGTGGCGCCTGTAGCTCAAGGAGTAGGGCGCCGGCCCCATATACCGGAGGTGGTAGGTTCAAACCCAACCCCAGCCAAAGATATATATATATATATACATATATATATATATACATATATATATATATACACAATTCAGTTTTTAGTACATTCACAAAGTTGTGGTATAACCATCACTGTCTAATTTAAAAGTATTTTCAGTCGGGGGCCTGTAGCTCCGTGGTTAGGGCGCCAACCACATGCTCTGGATGTTGTGGCAGACACCTGTAGTCCCAGGTACTTCAGAGGCTGAGGCAAGAGAATCAAGTGAGCCCAAGAGTTTGAGGTCACTGTGAGCTGTGCTACAGCACTCCACCCAGGGTGACAAAGTGAAACTCTGTCTCAGTAAAAAAAATATATATATATTTTCAGTCACTTCCATTTCTCTCCACCCTGGTAGCCTCTAGTCCACTTTTTGCCTCTGAATCTGTCTGATCTGGACATTTAAGATCCACAGACTCACAACATGTGGTGTGGTCTGTGCCTGGCTTTCTTTGGTTATAATTTTTTCAAGGTTCATCTATGTTGTAACACCTGTCAATATTTCATTTCTTTTTATGGCCAAATAATATTCCATTGAATGTGTATACTACATTTGTTATCTATTTTTATTTATTTATTTGTTTACTTATTTATTTAGAGATAGAATCTCACTCTGTCTTCCTGGGATTCAGTACTGTGGCATCATCATTGGTCGCAGCAACCTCAAACTCTTGGGCTCAAAGGATCCTTTTGACTTAGCCTCCCAAGTAGCTCGGACTACAGCACCTAGTGTCGGGCCCACTACAACACCTAGTTATTTTTTCTATTTTTTAGTAGAGATAGTCTCACTCTTGCTCAGGCTGGTCTCAAACCCCTGAACTCAAGCAATCCACCTACCTCAGCCTCCCAGATTACAGGCATGAGCTACTATGCATGACCTGTTTATCTATTTTTTTTTTTCATAGAGATAGAATCTCACTTTATCACCCTTGGTAGAGTGCCGTGGCGTCACACAGCTCACAGCAACCTCCAGCTCTTGGGCTTAGGCGATTCTCTTGCCTCAGCCTCCCGAGTAGCTGGGACTACAGGCGCCTGCCACAATGCTCAGCTATTTTTTTGTTTTGCAGTTCGGCTGGGGCTGGGTTTGAACCAGCCACCCTCGGTATATGGGGCCGGCGCCCTACTCACTGAGCTACAGGTGCCGCCCCATGTTTATCTATTTTTAAAATAATAAAATATACTTTTAGTAAATGTTTAATGGATTTCCTAACCAGGATCACTTTTTAGGCAAACAAGAAAACAGGGCAGGCTGGGTGGAGTGGTTCATGCCACTCCAGCTCTTTTGGTGGCCAAGGCAGAAGGATTGCTTAAAGCCAGGAATTCAAGACCAGCCTGGGCAACATAGTAAAACCCTCTACAAAAAAGCAGAAAAATTAGCCAGGTGTGGTGGTGCATGGCTGTAATCTTAGCTTCTTGGGAGGCTTAGGTGGGAGGATTTCCTGATCCTGGGGGTTTGAGGTTAAAGTGAACTATAATTGCACCACTACACTTCAGTCTAGCCAGGGCAACAGAATGAGACTCTGTTTCTAAAAAAAGGAAAAAGAAAAAAGCAGCAAGGCAGATTTCTTGGCAACTGAAAATTTAAGTTTCAATCATTGATACAATTGGTGCTAGAATTTCCAAATATTCATACATATTGAGAGTGTAGCCTGTATATGTATTAGGTATCTTATAACAAGTCACTTTAAAATACACTAGATTGTGACATGGGAGTACTACAAGGGACCATTAACATTTCTATTCTGTAAAGCCATTGGATAAAAAATATGTGTCTACTTCAATGAGATTTTAAATCAGAATTCTTTTTTTTTTTTTTTTTTTTTTTGTGAGACAGAGCCTCAAGCTGTCACCCTTGGTAGAGTGCTATGGCGTCACAGCTCACAGCAACCTCAAACTCTTGGGCTTAAGTGATTCTCTTGCTTTAGTCTCCCAAGTAGCTGGGACTAAAGGCTGCTGCCACAACGCCCAGCTATTTTTTGGTTGTAGTTGTCATTGTTGTTTTGGCAGGCCTGGGCTGGATTTGAATCCGCCAGGTCCAGTGTATATGGCTGGTGCCCTATCCATTGAGCTGAGCCTAAATCAGAATTCTTATAATGATAGACTATAGAGCCAAGAAGAAAGATGATCATTGAGAGAACTGGATAAGATATGTAGTATTGAGCAGGTTGAATTAGTATACAGTCAAGATCAAGTTTGATGAGTATATTTTCTGCATTAATACCGATGTTTTAAATTTTCAGGGGGACCAGAACAAGGACCAAGTGTAGAAGATCTTAATGTACCAACAAAAGCTGCTTTAGGTAATATGCTTAAAACCTTATAATGGGGCTTAAAGAGTAAGACTCATTAAGACAAACACGAATGCCTTCTTTGCATTCTACCTAGGTGTCTCTATTTATAACATCATGAATCTATTAATGAGATTTTGTTAAGCAAAATTTTCTGTATTTTAGCCAGCTTTATGAATGTAAAATGCAGCAGTCTATACCCTTAATCACAGTTGCTGTTGTTACTTTTGTAAATAAGGGTTTTTTTTGGAGACAAGATCTTGGTCTGCTATCCAGGCTAGAGTGCAGTGGTACAATCATAGCTTACTGCATTCTTGAACAATAATACTTTGTCTCCAAAAAAAGGGAAAGGCTCGGTGCCTGTGGCTCAACGGGCTAAGGCGCGTACATCTGAGCTGGCGGGTTCAAATCCAGGCTGGGCCCGCCAAACAACAATGATAGCTGCAACCAAAAAAGAAAATGGCGGGCGTTATGGCTGGCGCCTGTAGTCCCAGCTACTTGGGAGGTGAAGGCAGGAAACTCGCTTGAGCCCAGGAATTGGTGGTTGCTGTGAGCTGTGATGCCATAGCACTCTATCCAGGGTGACAGCTTGAGGCTCTGTCTCAAAAAAAAAAAGGGAAAATATTAAGTTGTTTTGTTTTGTTTTTGAAATAGATTCTCACTCTGTTTCCAAAGTTAGAGTACCTTGGCATCAGCCTAGCTCACAACAATCTCAAACTCCTGGGCTCAGGCAATCCTTCTACTTCAGCCTCCCAACTAGCTGGGACTACAGGCACCTGCCACACCCCTAGCTAAGTGTTTCTATTTTTATTTTATTTTATGTATTTATTTATTTATCTGTCTATCTATTTTTTTTTTTTTTTTTTGAGACAGAGCCTCAAGTTGTCACCCTGGATAGAGTGCTGTGGCATCACAGCTCATAGCTACCTCTAATTCCTAGGCTCAAGCGAGTCTCCTGCCTCCGCCTCCCAAATAGCTGGGACTACAGGCGCCCACCACAATGCCCAGCTATTTTTTGGTTGCAGCCATCATTGTTGTTTTGGCGGGCTCAGGCTGGATTCGAACCCACCAGCTCAGGTGTATGTGGCTGGCGCCTTAGCCGCTTGAGCCACAGGCGCCAAGCCTATGTATCTATTTTTGAGATGGAGTCTCACTTGGTCCCCCTTGGTAGAGTGCCATGGCATCTTAGCTCGCAGCAACCTCAAACTCTTGGATTCAAGTGATCCTCTTGCCTCAGCCTCCCAGATAGCTGGGACTACAGATGCCTGCCACAGTGCCTGGCTATTTTTTAGAGATGGGGTCTTGCTCTTACTGAGGTTGGTCTCGAACTGTTGAGCTCAGGCAATCCACCTGCCTGGGTCTTCCAAGTGCTGGGATCACAGGCTTGAGCCACCACACCCTGCCCAGTTTTTCTATTTTTAGTACAGACAGGGCCTCACTCTCACTCAGGTTTGTCTTAAACTCCTGAGCTCAAGGGATCCTTCTGCTTCAGCCTCCCAGAGCACTAGGATTACAGGCATGAGCCACTGCACTGGGCCTGAAAAAATTAAGACTTTTATTTTTGCTGAGTTTCTTTTTTTTTTTTTTTTTCCTGAGACAGAGCCTCAAGCTGTCACCCTGGGTAGAGTGCTGTGGCATCACAGCTCACAGCAACCTCCAATTCCTGGGCTCAAGAGAGTCTCTTGCTTCCGCCTCCCAAGTAGCTGGGACTACAGGTGCCCGCCACAACGCCCAGCCATTTTTTGGTTGCAGCCGTCATTGTTTGTTTGGCGGGCCCGGGCTGGATTCGAACCCGCCAGCTCAGATGTACGTGGCTGGCTCCTTAGCTGCTTGAGCCACAGGTGCTGAGCCTTTGCTGAGTTTCTTAAACATAACTATAAAAAAGAATCTATAAGCTATGATTAAAATAGACTCATAAAATGATTTAAGAAACTTTCTCTAATAACATCGTATGTTTGTGTGCAATTTAGAAAGTACTGCTGCTAAAATACCAGAATGCTTTGTATTTTTTTTTTTGGCTGATGTGTGTGTGTGTGTGTGTGTGTGTGTTTAATATATGCATGCCAAGGTGAAGAAGCACATCCCTGACTATTTGGTACACACATAATGCCTGGCTAATGTTATACTGTACAATAATTTTTAAGGTTTTTCAAGCGTAGAGCTTAATAGAAGATTTTATTCTAATATACACTTAAAAATGTTCCTGAAGAGGCCAGGCACGTACCTGGAGGCTGTAACCCCAGCACCCTGGAAGGCTGAGGCGAGTGGATTGCTTGAGCTCAGGAGTTTGAGACCAGCCTGAGCAAAAGTGAGACCCCCATCTCTACTAAAAATAGAAAAAAAGTAGCCCAGTGTTGTAGCGGGTACCTGTAGTCCTGGCTACTCGGGAGGCTGAGATAAGAGAATCCCCTGAGTCCAAGAGTTTGAGGTTGCTTTGAGCTGTGATGCCATAGCACTGTAGCTGGAAGAACAGAGAGAGACTCTGTCTCTAAAAAAAAAAAAAAAAAAATGTTCCTGAAGAAAATACTGAACGGGCAGCTCAGGCTCTTTATTTCTCTTCAGTGGATTGTTCAAAAAATACATTCTCGGCTCAGCGCCTGTGGCTCAATGGGCTAAGGCGCCAGCCACATACACCTGAGCTGGTGGATTTGAATCCACCCCGGATCTGCCAAACAACAATGACGGCTGCAACCAAAAAATGGCCGGGCGTTGTGGCGGGCGCCTGCAGTCCCAGCTACTTGGGAGGCGGAGGCAGGAGACTCGCTGGAGCCCAGGAATTGGAGGTTGCTGTGAGCTCTGATGCAAC